>JBAMCR010000254.1:18992-36196 GCA_037075045.1 Mulgravea parasiatica | reverse complement strand
TTGTAATCATAAGGGGATTCCCCTTTTCCATACTGTCCGTATGTATACGTGTGTGTGTGTGTGTGTGTATGTGTGTTTGTGCATGAACAAACTTGTTATTCGTCCTGTTTATCTGTTGAATTCCCAAGTATCTAACAATAGTCACAAATTGTGATGCACTTGAAATGCACTTTGAAACATCTTGACGTTCAATTTCAAAAATAATAACAACAACAACAATGCAGACGCGCATCTGATAACATACGATATGTATGTATGCATGTATGTACGCATTTACATATGTACGAGTATGTATGTATATGCGAGCCGACATAAGGATAGATAATGGAACATGCATGGAATTAGGTACAGGAATAACAGAAACCGAGTTATGTATAAATTAATATATAATTGTATACATGTATATATATGTACATACATATGTATATAGTTCAAGATGCAACATATACTGTATCAAGTGCATGTGGCATGACACTGTGGCATCAAAATCAAAAATAAAACAATATGCATTATCTCTCTGGCTTTGTCTATTCCTCTGACTGCAACTGCCGCAAAGTGTTTTTTCCCAGGCGCTAAATATAACCATATACACTAAGATGATGCCAAACTGAATCTGGAATCTGGTAAATGAATATACTTACATACATACATACACACATACCATACATTACAATATAAACATTAAGAGAAAATCCAGAAATATTTTTGATCATCAAGTCGAATTTTGAATGAGCTAAGAAAAAATAAACACACCAATTTATGAAATGAATATATTTATATGACCTCTAGTGTAAACTGTTTGAATAAAAAAATACATTTTAAAATAATTATACAATAGTATTAATATTATTTTTACAATTAAAAAAGAAATCAAAATTAAATTATTTATTTTATATTAATTTAAATATTTTATTTATAACATTAATTTAATTTATTTAAAAAGTTTGATTTGCTTTTATTTTTAATAATTTAAAATTGAAAAAAAAGGAAATCAAATGAGGTTGTGGGAAGTGCGCTGTATGTATATTTATCGTATGTATGTATGTATGTATGTATATTTGTGTGTGTGATGGACAGTGGACAAGCTTAATCATTGCGCCGTGATACCCTTTCTTTGGCAAGGGTATCCATTCAAAGGCCGGCTCAGCCAGCAGCGCAAGTCGACACTTTGGAATGGGCGCCAAACATGCGGACACACGGACAGACGGACATAGGGACATACGGACATAGGGACATAGGGACATGGGGACATAGGGACATGCAGCCTGATCTTGGGCAGAGGCCACATGCGCTGCTGCCAATGCAGCAGCAACAAACAAATACATACATCTATATGCATATGTGTATCTGTGTGCGTGTGCGTGTATGTGTGTGTGTGTGTGTGTGTGTGTGTGCTATTATTAGCTATGTGTTGGGCATGCCACATGTGTTGTTGCTAAATGCATTGTACAATAATAAAGAAAATGCTAGTAATATGCCACTTGAGCGGCATTTGGCCCATACTAAAGCGAAGTTCGAAGTTTGGCGCGCAATGTGGCAGACACACGCACACGCACACGCGCACGCACACAGCTATGTTTTATTTTTATTTTTATTTTAATTTTCAATTTTCATTCTTTTTTTGGTATGCATTTTCCATACAGAAACAAAAAAAAGAAAAAGAAAAAGGAAAACGAAGCAAGCACACACCCGCTGTCATATGCTTTCCCTCTCACTGACACGCTCACTCTCTCTCTCTTTTTGTTGCTCTGTCGTTCTCTCTCTCTTTCTCTCTCTCTCTCTCTCTTTCGCTTGACGAGAGCGCAGGAGCAACAGACAGAGCTCATATAAGACGTTGAATATGCTTGAAATTTTGGACAGTCTTTGACAACAGCTCGACGCGATTGCAATAGACCCGGAGTACGGTATGGGTGTCATATATAAGATATTAAAGCAACAGCGCCAACAACAACAACAGCAACAACAACAGCAGCAACTGCAGCAACAACAACAGCGGCAACAGCAGCAGCAGCAGCGACAGTTGCAGTTGCAGTGCATCAGCATGGAACTGAGCACGGTGACCAAATGCAAAGTGCAAGCAGCAATCAAACAGCGACAGCAACAACAACAACAGCAACAACAACAACAACAACAGCAACAGGAAGAGCAGCAACAGCAACAGCAACAGGAACAGGAACAAGAGCAACTGCAACATGATGAAGCCATCGCCGAACAACAGTTGCAACAATTATGCCGCTTTTTGGCGGAGAATGCGGCACGCAAAAAGGTGCAAATAATAATATAAATAATATTATAAGTTTACTCTATAAACAATTTGGGTACATTCGCTAGACTATTAATTGTTGTCGTGTGTTAATTGTTTGATTAACATTTGTGGCATGAGATCTAACTTGTTCTAATGCCTAACTGTAATTTACAGCGCCAGCGCCTCAAGTTGCAATATCAATTTAATCAGACGTTTGATGAGAAGCAGCCGCTGTGTGAGGTGCAGCCACAAGTGGCAAACACAACTGACATGGATCTCTTTATGCAACAGCTGACCAACTGCAGCGATGCAACAGTTCCAATTGCAACTGCAACTGCAACTGCCACAACGTTATCGACGACACCAGCCGTTGCACCAAGGGATAGCATCTTGTTGAAGATACGAAATCAAATCTTTGAACGAAAGCGCCAAAGACAGCGTCATTTGGCCGAGCTGGTGAAGCAGAGCCTGGTGGTCTGGCGGCCCTGGTAATCGATTGGGCCAACAAATCTTTATCATAGTTATACTACCAATACATAAGCAATAATAACTGTATATTCCTTTGCCGTGTGATGTTCGCGCTACTCTTCCATTTTCCCCTTTTGCTGCACTACACACAAATTATTTCCCTTTTTTTTATATTTGTATTATTAATTTAATTTTTTTTTAACTTTTTGTACTGTTTAGTTTTTAATAAAGAATTTTTTTGTAAATTAAAAAAATAAGAAATTTATAAAATACACTCGTGTTGTTAATTGTTTATTAAATATATTTGTCTACTCTCAAGCTAAATCATGACACAAAGCGCCGCATACTCTCTCCGTTTGTTACACAATATTTTAATTTTTTTTAAAATATTTTTTAAAACTTCTTAATCTGTTACTATATCATTTATTAAAAATACTTTAGTAACTGTAATTTAGCCTATTTTTCATTAAGTAAATCTAGAAGTTTTATTCGAATACCTCCAATTAGATATTTTTTTTTTAACTGCAGCTATTTAAACAAATTCATTTGAAATATTTATACTCATAAATTGCGATCAATTCCAATTGTTTATTTAGCAATCTTAATAGATTTTTGTATTGTGATTTTCTAACAATAATTATTATTTTACTTAAATTTATTGAACTGCATTAATTCTTTTAAAACTTTGAATATGGAAAATGATTTGAAACTATGTTTTGGCAATATTTTTGGTTAGTTCTTTTATGTCCTTTCACTTTAGATATCCTTTGGATATTATACTATTATAAATACAAATTAAAACAAACAAAAAAAATAAATAAATTTCACCGCAGTTGCAAAATATGCCAAGACAAAATGTTGACATTCTGCAGATGTTGCAACAACAATTTTTTAGTTTTTATTTTGCATTTAAATGTATCCCGCCCAATTGATAACACATGAGCCGATAAAAATTATCAATTATGTGACTATCGTTAGTGCACACAGGCTCTAATTTCGATATTAGGTCTAATATTTCAATCGATAGTTGGCAGCACTGATTGTAGCGATATGCATGTTTATATCGCATGTTGAGTTTAGCATGAATATCGATATAAATAATTATTTGATTCGCCATCCCAAACGGTTAAGATTTTGAATAACCGTCAGCTAAATGCCAAAAAAAAACAAATTCCGTAATTCAAAAAGCAAGGCGAGCATCAAAATCAGAACAAAACGAAGAATTAAATGAAATAAAATATTGATGGTACAAGAAAATAACAAAATAAATCGACATCAACACATAGATATGCACATTAAATTCTTAAATCACATCATCATTTGGAATATAAATAAATTTATTAAATTTAGGATTAAAATGGTATTTAAACTTTTTAATCGTACTAAATATCTATGAAAATATATTTTATCGCTTGATTTACATATCAATTTGTCATATTCTCGACAAAAAAAAAAAAAGAATAAATGCTTGTTTTAAAAGTGCATTTTCTGTATTTACACATATTCATATACACGTACAAATACACAAGTATTTATTTAATATATACTTTGTATATAATACAAGTTTATGTACATACATATGTATGTGTATAAGGTCGGTTCGCCTACGCAAACAATGACAGAAAAACACGGGGAGAATCCAGGAATGAAACACAAGACATTTCCAGCTTGATTTATTTATGAAGGATTACGTCGTTTGTTGCCTGTGCATTGAGGTTCATTGTTTGTTTGTTTGTTTGTTTGTTATACCCTACACATGGAAAACCATAAAACCATCAACGCACGGGCTAACGATAAGCCGAGGATAACTCGTTTTTGGGCCAACTCTACCTGGCATATGTACATACATATACCTGTGTATGTATGTATATGTATGTACAAATACATATCTGTATGTACATATGCATGTATACCTGTGTTCTCAGAGAGATTTTGTACAGTGATCTCTCGAGAAACTTGAATAAATTTAACACGGATTAACTTAAATTTTTACTGTAGATATGCACAAGTGTGAAGGATCACTGTATTCTATACAAAACTATATGTGCACATGTGTGTACATACACACATACATAAGTATTTACTTTTGTACATATACATGTGTATATGTATATATGAATGTATGTATAGGCAAAATCTAATTTAGCTTTTTGCACCTTTCGTGCAAGCGAGACAAAGCCAAAGAATTTTTTGTATTTATTGTATTGTATAATGCGCTAAAAGCCGTTAGTATTATTGTATGGGATAAGCGTGATTTGCTGAATGAAAATTGAAAACAAAAAATACATATGTATGTATGTATGTATGTATGTATGTATACACACAATATAAGTATGTTTGCTTATGCATCACTGTTCATATGTTCTAATATACACACATACATACATACATACATACATACATGTGTGTCAATGCATCTATGATGCGTGAATGTAAAAATATACAAATTCCCAATAAACTGAAATATGATTTGTCTTTACATACTATGGTATATACATGTGTACGTGTATGTATGTAATATAATCCTCTTGAGCGACAAAGAAAGACGCACAAAATTGAAATGCCAATGCAACAAAACTAATTTATTTTTATGGTCAACTCAACAATTGTTTCAATTGCGGGGCGTGTTGTGCCAAAAGGACCTTTATCTTTATATCCAACGGCTTTTATTTTGTATACAGGGGTTACACACACACACACACACACACACACACACACAACCAACAGCTCAATACGATCCCGGAGCGTGCAAGATTTGCAAAGTGCGTCGCCGGCTTTGCAGTAGACCGACCACTCTCTCTAGCTCTCTTTCACTTACTCTCGCTCTTTCTGGCTATCTCGATGTGCGCAGGAATGCAATGGCAACATCAATGTGGGCAAACAACAGTTAGAGTTGAGCACTATGGTGATTTTTGTGATTTTCACAGTTTGTTATTTCGCATATGAAAAACATGAACGAATAAGTAAATAAATTTCCAAATATTCTTCTATGAGTACGTTTTGGAATATCATAAAAATGTCTATAAAATAGTATTTCACACTTACATACATATGAACTTACTATGTACATACATACATTTATGCGTGACTTGCCATTTACAGTCACTAAATTGCCAAGGACGTATATTCAAACATACATACATATGTATGTATGTTTGTATAAATTGCGCATCTCCAAAATCTAGCATTTTTTTAGTGTTGGCGGACTTTAAAAAAAAAATAGCTGCATATATTTAGCAGATAAATACGCCCAAATGTAAAAACAAATTAGTCAAACTTTTGTAAACAAAAGCAATAAATTACAAAATTAATAAGCCCAATTAATTATTTATATTAATATAAAAAAAATATTTTCAAGATATTCAGAACTTAACCACAATCAATCCAAACAGCTATGTTGACTAAAAAATGGCTAAACTAGCAGCACTAAGGGCAGCACTTGTTTGTGTGTTCTGATGTTGTTTTCGCAGGTAAATCAGTGTGTGTGGCTGTGTGAGAACTTGCGTGTGTGTGTGTGTTTGCGTGCGTGTATGTATGTGTAACTTTGCCGAAACTCGTTTCTAGGAGGTAAAATTATGGATCAGTTAGTTTTCGGCATTCAAAGCAAACAGAACAGCGGGAGCACGTCCGCACACACACACACAGGAGATATATACAGACATATGTATGTACATATTTATTAAACGTAAAGTTAAAGAATATTGAGTGGAATCTCGTACTGACCACAGCTTCCAGACAAGGATGAGCGTTGAAAAGAGCGGCGAAGAGGCCGCTATGAAAATATACAATGAATTTGCAAACAAGACGCTGCAGGATTACGAGGTGCTGGCCGTAATGGGTAATGGTGCTTTTGGCACTTGCTACAAGGTGCGCGATAAGGACACGGGCATACTGTACGCCTGGAAGGGCATGAACTATGATGAGCTGGACGATGAACGGTGCGAATCGCTAATATCAGAGATTAGCGTACTGCGACAACTAAAGCATCCCAATATAGTGCAATATTATCATCATTTGGTCAATCGCGAGGCCAAATCCATATACATTGTGATGGAGTGCTGTGATGGCGGAGATCTTTCCCAGCTGATACAGCGCGCCCGGACGCAGCGTCAACGGTTCGAGGAGCCGTACATTTGGCGTGTCCTCTTCCAGCTGTGCCGTGCACTCCAAGTGTGCCACAATAAGATATCCACCGGCACCATACTTCATCGTGATATTAAGCCGGCCAACGTGTTTCTGGACGCCAGCGGGAATGTTAAGTTGGGTGATTTTGGTTTGGCCCGTGTACTCCGTCGGGATCAGAGCTTTGCTGCCTCCTTTGTGGGCACGCCTCATTACATGAGTCCCGAGCTGGTCAAGGGCAGGCAATACGATCGCAAGAGCGATGTCTGGGCAGTTGGTTGTCTCATTTATGAACTATGCGCATTGCGTCCACCATTCCGTGGACGCGCATTTGCCCAGCTTTCGGATAACATTGCACATGGCCAGTTTAGCTGCATTCCCGCTGTCTTTAGTAGCGATTTGCAAGCGATAATTGGCTTTATGCTGGCCGTCGATCATGAACAGCGACCTGGCATTGAGGTAATTAATCGGCATCCGCTTCTGGTGCGCAACATTACCCAACTTGATGGCCAATTTCCACGTCTTGTTGATGCTGGCGAGGATTTTCATGTACCAGGCGCGGGCAAATTGTTTCCCGACTCACCCGAATTGTCCAGCACAATGTTCACAGAGCAATATAGCTTCAATGAGGGATATGGTCAACGACGTCTGAGTGTCAGCGGCGTCTTTACGCCCGATTTGCGCAGCGAACTTTTCTATTCGGCCAAGCGACGGATCTTTGCCAGCAAACAGCTGCAACAATCGGAGCCATCGCTTTACGAGAGCATTCGACGAGATCAACACGATGTCTTGGACAAGGAAAGGATTAGGCATAGTGATGGCGACAGGAAAAGGGAGATGGCGCGAAAGCTGGAACAGAGTCCGGAACGCATTACTAAAAATATATTTGATGATGCACTGCAGCAGCGATTACATGCATTACTCGCTCAGGAATCGCTGCTAGAGCAACGGGCCAATGAACTGCAAGCGGCCGAACAGCGTGTTAAGGCATTGGAGCGTGAGCTGCTCCTGAAACTGGAGCAGGCAGAACAGGCGGCGGCAACAGCAGCAGCAGCGGAAGCAGCAGCAGCAGCAGCACCAACACCAACACAGAAACCGTGTCGTTGTCAGCAGGTGCCGCCAGTGCCGCCACGCAAGCCGCATGTGACGCATCCAGATGATACATACTGCAGCATAGAACTGAATGAGACATCACCCACGGTGGCCAAATTGAATTTGGCATTGTTAACAGCACCCAAGCAGCTTCACAACAACAACAACAACAACAATCAGAATACCATACAGCGCAAGGTTACGTTCCAGTCACCTCCAAAATTCAGTAAAGTGAGCACGGATAACCCGAGTGGTGCTCCACTGCCGATGCTCACGAGCGTCTCCAGTAATGAATCTGGCGATAGCCACGCCTCAAACACACGCCGCAAATCCATTTTAGCCATCTTGGGACTTGGACGCTCCGCCAAGGCATCCAATAAGCAATCAACAGCAGCAGCGCCAGCGCCAGCGCCTGTGCCTGTGCCAACGTCTACGCCAGCAACGACGCAACAGCAGCAGCGTCGCACGCCGTTAGCTGTTAAGCTGCCACCGACGCAACAGCTGCAGCCAAAGGCAAAGTCACAGCCGCAGGCGCAGGCGCAGCAGCAATTGGCCAATATGTGGACCAAGGAGCAGAAACGTGCTGCGTTTGATCTGTTGGCAGCGATGAATGCCGCTGAGAAGGATGCCGCTAGTGTTGTGGCAAGTGCCGGTGGCTGTGGTGTCCGTCGCCAGCAGTTGCGTCAATCCGTCAGAGAGCGCAACTCGAGCATGCAGCGAAATCGCATGCGTCGCTCTCTCGTTCTGTCCAGCGTGGGGCAACAGAAGCCGCTGCTGCTAGCATCACGCGAGCAAATGTTACTTTAAAGTATTTACACATTGTGCATACATGCATACATACACACACACACACATACATACACACATACACACATACATACATACATATTTAAGGTGCATAAAGGGGGCGCTTAAAGTTGCTCGCCTTGTGATGTGGAATAAGTTCCGTAAACTAACTTTTTTTTTTAATACCATTTTTTTTTTAATATAAACATTTTTTTTAACTATAATATATTGTTCCTAATTATATGTAAATCATGTAATATTAACTGTACATATTGAGAAAGTATTTGCCATCTGTGCAATTTAAATAAATAAATAAATATTAATACACATAAAATAAATTCGAATTAATTTGAGCTGCCGTTTGAATTTAAATTTCCCTGGTAAACATCGTGCTAAACATCGATACTTGTATATCGATATTCGCATATCGATATTTTCACTCAACTTGATTTGGAAATCAAATGAAAGTTTAAATTTAATTATCATTACATATTTATAAATTTATAATAATAATAATTTAAAAATATATATTTAATAAATATTCACCGTAATTATTGTATTTTTGAATCATGTTTTTATATTTTTTTAAATTTAATTTTCGATTCAGTTTCTATTTAACTTTTGTGAAATAATTAATTTTTGAGATTCCAGTGCATTTAATAAATACGTGTGGACATTTCCTTGCCTTTTTAGAGATGTTCACACTGTGATTGATTCGTGACTGTTAGTCGTAACACGTGACACTTTGGAAAAACTATCGGCCATCTCTAGCGAATGGCCGAGTTTCTCGTTTGGCGGAATATTTGTCGCTCGTTTGTTTACATTTGGCTGTTGCATTGTTGCGATTATTATGCTGCCTCTCGTGGAGGAGGATGTGCCAGAAGTATTTTTGCAGCGGGAGAAGCTTGCGTATTGCGGTCACCTGCACATAAAGAAGATCAAGTCGAGCCTGGTGCTGAGCCGGGATCTCAGATTGTACGAGTTTCACAGAAAGCAATTGCTGCATCATATCGATCTGCGAAGCACGTGCCTGCGTCGCCTGGCGCCCCAGTTGCAGCTGTATAGTGGACCCATCAGTAGCTTTCTTATACGCGACGATGTGGCAAGCACCAGCAGCACGAATGCCTCAACGAGCTACAGCATGTTGCATGCCGCCGAGGAGCTACCGGTTAGCCTGGGCAAATATGTGTGGCTGGGCAAACACATATACATCCTCTTACGCTGCTGGCAAACATTGCTCGTACTGCGCCGGCCAAGTGAACATGGCGCCAGCTTTGAGCTAACAGCCGAGCACGAGAATTTAGAGAGCTACCGGCTCGTCCATGGAGATATTCCCTTTCAGGCATTTGTCGAGTTGCGCTTTTGTAATGGCCAGTCCAAACGGACCAACTACCAAAGCACGGAATACAGCGGAACCAAACCGGCAATACCCAACTGCAGCGGTGGCAGCATTGATGGCTTCCAGCGTCTGATGCAGCGCGTCCATTGTGCACATAATGAGCTGTTGGCACGGCGCGCCCAGACGCAGCATGATTTTTGGCGGACGCAGGAGCTGCAGGCATTTGGAGTACCGGGCCTACGCTCACCGCTGCTGGAGGAGAAGCAGCTGTTGCGTCGCTGCGGCGATGTATGGACACGCTTCTGCGGTGATGCGCTGGTGCTTGGTACCATGCTAATCAATAGTTCTGGCAGCAGTAGACCCATCATGCTGCACGCACTGCGCCCTCTGCTGCAGGTGATCCCTCATGGCGATGGCATTAACTATGCTCATCGCTTGTATGAGCTACCATTGCAAGCCGCGGATCAGCCACCGGAAGACTACGAGACGCTGACGCAGTTCTGGTCTTGCCAGGAGCGTCATCACAATGCCGCCTTTGACTGGCGCCTGTCCAGCAATGCCGACCAACTGCCGCCGGAATGCAGCGCGGTGCTATTGGTGCGTTTACCTTTGGCGGATGCATTGAGATTGGAGAGCATTCAGTTGTTTGTGCTCTACAACCTGCAGGATCAGACTACGTCGCAACTTCATCTGGCCAGCATCGATTTCAGCAAACTCCTCCAGGAGCGGGAGCTGCAAATGCCCAGCTTTGCCTCGTCCACATTGCACCAGGACTTTTTAGCCGTGATTATGACGCAGAAGGCGCATTGCGTGCTCCGTTTGCAATTTGAATCGATGGATGACCAAACGCACTTTGAGCAGCTGCTCACTAGCAAATTGGGTCTAACATCTGTGGATGTGGCGCAGGAGCCAAAGCCGCCAGGTGAGCTCTTTAGCAAATCGTAACTTCATCCCGAAGCTTCATCCCAGAACATTTCCTTTTGCTTTCAATTTCTAGCTGAGAATCTTTTAGGTGATCTTGGTGCTTCCCAAAAGGATGTCTTCGATAGCGCCAGCATGGGCAGCATGTGTAGCGATGGCAACACAAGGATGAGGCAGTGCATCTTTTACAATCGCCAGACGCAATTGTTAATGCTGCATAACAATCCCGGCGAGGATTGGCGCATCTATGCCAGCTCCCAAACTGAGCTCGCTCTGCTATTGCGCCGCCTCTCACGGGATCTGCTCCAGTTGAAATGCAATGTATCCCTGTTGGAGCTGGACGAGAATCCCTCCACATTGCCAGGCAATGCTGTGCTTATGCTAGAATCGGCACTACGCGACGAGTTGCATGCCAAATTTGAAATTTTGAAACTGCCAGCAGCCGAGGGAAGATTGAATCCCAGCAGGATGAAGTGCATCCATCAGCTGGAAATGGTCACTGATTTGCTAATTAATGTGATAAACAGCCAAAAGCAGCCGGAAACTGCATAACAATTTAGAGTATTTATTTTTTTTTAGCTAGGATTTAGATTTAGATAGGATTTTCCCCATTTTAAAATTGTTTTCAAATTAATTGAAATTGTATAAAGCAACGTATCCTCCTCCTCCTCTTCCTCCTCCTCCTGCAATGATTTTTCCCCGATGGATATGTCCCTCTTCTAGCTATTTCTATATAAATTGTTAATAATAATATATTTATTTGTAAACGAAATCCTTTTAGATTTAATTCAAGATCTAGATATCCTGTTTAATAAATTTATCGAAGAGATTTACAATTATTTTAATTATATTGCAGATATAAAATATGTTTTATTTGTTTATATTGAAAATTGTTCATAATAATATATTTACATTACAAATAAGTGTAAAGCTTAATTCGGTGTTTAATTTTCACAAAAGAAAAAGAAAAGAAATTGTTTTTCCAAATTGTTTTTCCAAGCTCTACTTTAAGGTAAATGCTCCACAATCTTGAATGGACGGACGGACACATTTATATATATATGCACATAATATTTGTTGATCTCTTGATTAACAGCTAAATGTGTATGTATATATCGCATTTAACATTTCATTTGTTTACACAAAATAAACAAAAAAGTTTAACAAAAAAAAAACGTATTTAAAATAGAAATTATTATAAATATGAACAATTGCAATTTGCTGAATATTGTCAAGAATTTCCTTAATTATGCAATAGATGGATATATGTATGTGTATGTGTATGTGTATGTTAGGGCATGGCGTGACGTGAACTTCTGGAGCTGCCAGTGCTGCGACGCTGCAGCTCCTCGGTCTTGATGATGTTGTCCAAAACATTTTCAAGATTTTGTGTGGCCGCCGAGAGTTCGGCATTATCGCTATAGGAATCCTCAACGATTTCTTTGACCTTATGGAGCAATAGCTTGAAATTGAGCATTTCCGTGCCGCGCATGTCCAGATTAACCGACTGCTCCAAGAGGACACCAAGTGAGTTGGGCAGCGACAGCGGCGCCGTTTGTGTACCATGCGCCGCCTGCTGTAAGCTGGAACGACGATGATCGAACCATAAGCTAATGTCGCTTAGAGAATAATCCGATTTATTTGCTTCCAAATAGCTGCGATTCAATTCGGCGCCATTAACTAAAAATATAAAATTTAATTTATTTAAATATTTACTATTATTTATATTTAAATTTCGGCCCTACGCACTGGAATGTGTCAAATTGGCGCCCACCGGTGCATACATATCGTATATGTCCATCTGACCCACGGGCAGGGCCAAGCGTTGCGGCGTACTCGCATTCAAAAATGTGGAGCTGATCATCATTGGAGCTGCTGCGGAGGCATGCTGCAAATATTAAAAAAGTAATAACAAATAAATAAATAATAAATAATAACAATAATATACATTATTTTTACCGATAACTGGCGCATATCTTCAATGATTTGCAACAGGAATTTTTGATGAGCGCTCAGAAACTCGGAGATTTGAGCACTTGACGTCGTGGCCAGCAGCTGCAGTTGAGTTTCCAACTTCCTGTGAAGCAACAACAGAACGAATGCAAATAAAATAAGTTATATTATTTATAAATAAAATAATTTAAATATATAAGACTGTGGCACATACGTGTTTTGTATGAGCAAGCGATCAATTATGGATTGTAGACGCTCCGAAGCGTTGCTGGCCAAGCCCGTCAGGGAGCCTGGAAAACAGAAGAGAGAGACAGAAAGAGAGAGTGAGAGAGAGATAGAGAGAGGTTGAGATTGTAGTTAATTGTTTTTTAATTTATAACATACATAACTCCTGTTGCTGCTGCTGTTGTTGCTGTTGTTGTTGTTGTGCTTGTTGCATTGGCGTCTTCTCACTTTTAGGCACTTTGAGTTGCAACAAGGAGTTGCTGCGCATACTGCGTCTCTCTGCCGGTATGGGCGTCAATTCGGTGGCATTGCCAGCTTGACCCACGGTGGCAGCAATATTATCCGGCGCATGGCAAAAACCGCGACGCTCCTCCTCCTCGGCATCGGCACGCTGTGTCTTTTGTGCGAAGTCAAACCAACTGCAGAGTCGTGCCAAATGGCGAGTCCAACGCTGTGGCGGTGCCTGATCCTCAACAAATACCTCGCACATGCGATGCGTGGCCGCATGCTTGCCATTGACATGTTGCGCAGCAGCAAAGCAGGGCAAGCACAATGATAAATCTCGGCACACCTGACACTTAAAACGTATCCCAATTATATGCTCCTTGCGACAACTGGCACCGGCACACTGATTGCTATGTATCAAATGCTCCGTATCCTCGATGCGCTTTATCAGCGCCACCAAATTGCCATAGATAAGGAAACGCGTCTGCGTGTGCGTCCACAAGTTATGAAACTGCTGCTCGCCAAGACCGACAACACCATGGTGACAACGTGCAAAACACTGCTCCAACATGGGTTGTATATTGTGGGCGCCATAGGCTTTCGCCTCGCCCACATAGCTGAGCAACTTGCTCAGCGTTTGCAGCAGCTGCTCAAAGGCGTAACGTGATACGCATTGGGATCTCGCATCTGCCAGGAGACTATAGAAATCGGTGACAATGTGCTCGCTGCAATATAGCTTACAAAGGAGCAGGAATGTGATCTTAATCTCCAGCAGCGATATGGAGTGACGCCTTTGCCTGGCAAATCAACAAATAATTGTTAATATTTATTTTATTTAACTACGGGATTAGCTACTCACGGATCATAGATATCCCAAAAGAAATTGGCCAATAGACCCGTGGCTGTGTCCAGTTGATAGTTTTGGATTTTAGCGAAATTGCCAAGTTTCTCATTGGCAAAATAAATATCGTGGAGCAGCGATGTTAGCTGGAAAAGTGGCAGCATTAAGTTAACATTGCCGCTGCCATTGTTTACAGTTAGGCCATGACGTTCCAAAACGGCCAACACCAGTTTATAGGGTATCTTGTTGGCTAAACAAAAGGAGCACGGTAAAAATACATTTAAATGGTTTAAAATAAAAACAAAAACAGGAAAAAAAAGGCGAACATACTGTGGAATATCTTTTGGAGTGCAACAAATTTGCTGGCGCAACGGTAAACCGTGTACTTGTAATGGCTATAATCCAATTGCAATTTGGCCATAATTTCATTTAATTTCTTTGACACTTGTTGCGGCACTTGTTGCTGCCCTTCCACTTCACTCTCTTCTTCCGCTTTTTGTTGTTGTCCTTTGTTATTTGCCAAGGCCGCAACAGCAGCGGCACTCGAGCGCATTGTTGCCATTTGTTTTATTGTTGCATTCATACTGGATTCGTATTTATATTATATTTTTAATAATTATTATTTATTTAATTTCAACACCTTTTCAATTTAACACTATTAACACAATTTTTGGCAGCGTCGTTCTTCGTTTTTTGGTTTTTGTTTTCTGTTTTCCACAGCGTTCGTTAGCGCAAAACTCAAATTTGATGCGATTAGGTGGCAACGCTGCTATTTACAACAATGATGCCACTCAATACGACCATGTGACCGTTGCAATTTGAATATGCATGTGTTTTTTTTTGTTAAATCGTTCAAAACTTTATTTACTACGCCGCAACACATTTTATATTTGTTTTTATGTTCGATTTAATTTTTCAGGTATGTAAAAGATCATAACTAATTATTACAAATTAACTAAATATATATCGATGTGGGTAGCTGCCACTTTGATTTGCAATAGCTCGTGATATTAACTATCGAACAAAATGCAAGCAGTGCAAATAACTATCGATTACATTAGTTTTGATTGATTATTTGACTTTGAATTTTTAAAATTTTTTCAAATGACAAAATGCTTGTTGCAATTAAAGTGACGTAAAATATAAATAATTAATTTTTTTTAAATGTAAAAGAAAAATGAAAATTAGTAAATTCATATTATTATTAATAGATTTTTTAAGAAACATATTTACAAATAATATTGGTTTTTTGTTTTTTGTTTTATTTAATTTATGTAAATTCAATTAAATTTTAAATGAAAAATTATTTTAGCATTTGATAGATAAATGTGCATTTAGTTTGAGTCGCTTTAATGAAATAAAGTGGAAGAACATCCAATTGGAAATATAGAGTATATATACACACACACGATATACCTACATACATACATACCTACATACCTACACACCTTTGTCTGGTTGGCTTGGTGTTGCATACACATCTACATACATACATACATAAATACATACATACATACATATGTATATCCCGTTGTACATCATTAATAATCTCTGAATTACTAAACACAATGCAATAAACTTTGCATGTATGTATGTATGTATGGATCGACATGTGTATGGTCCGTATGTCCGTATGTCTGCATGTCCGTTTGACCCATCCATTGATTGACTAACTGACAAATGGATGCAGAACTGTTGATGCCCATCCCAGTTGCACCTGCGCGAAATGTTTGAAATGTCATAACAAGATGGAGCACACATGTCATGCAGACATCAGGAGACATAATATACAACACACATACGTACATACATGCATGCATGTGTGTATGCATGTGTGTGTATGCATGTGTGTGTGTATTGCATTTACATGCAGAGCACAAGGGATAACAAAAGAGAATGTGCGGATGGAACTGTGCTAGGGACAACGGACAACGGACAACGGACAGCGGAGCAGCAGGAACAATGACAAGCAGCTGGGGCTGTTCGTCCGGCGTCCAACTGTCTGAATCAGGCAATAATAATTCGCCAGTGCCACAGTTAGCCATTGACAGTGTCGGTGCCATCCATAATGGGTCTCCACTGGCTGCGCTGCTCCTTTGCTAGCTTTGTTGTTGTTGTTGTTATACCCTATGTGGCCAAAACAAAACACAGGGTATGCTCTTTATTACATACAATAGTAACATTTAATACACAAAAAAAAAAATACAAAAAACAAAAAAATTAAATATATCAAATTTATTATAAAGTAAAAATATTGTAATTCAATTTAAATTAAATTTTTATATTATTTATGCGATATTTAATATAAAGCAAAAATATTGTAATTCAATTTAATTTAAATTTATATATTATTTATGTGATATTTATAAATTGTTTTAAAGTATTATTTGTTTAAATGTTTAATATAACTTATAATTATTTTTTATTATTATTTTTAATATTTTTTCCTTTTTATATTGTATTTGTCGACTTGAAATTGAATAAATTTATATTTAAATAAAGTTAAGTTTATTATTATTTCAAATTTAATAATTATTTAATTATTATCCATTTAACAAAAAAAAAAAGAAAATCAAATTAACTGCACATTATGTGGAATGGGTATCTAAAAGTCGAGCACACTCTCACACGGACACCCCGAGACAAATGACTAGTTGTTGTTGTTGTTGTTGTTGCTGTTGTTGTTGTTGTTGTTGTTGGCATTGCTGCACTGCGTCGCTGCCAAAATGAAATGACAGAGTGCGACAACACCTACAACAATTGTCAGAGTCATCTAAATGAATGAATTAAGTCTGTCATATGACATAACTGCAATGACCGTCCTGCTCCTGCTCCTGGTCCTCATCCTCTTCCCGATCCAGGTCGTGGTTGTAGTTCTGGTTTTGGTCCTGGGCCAGGACGTGATTAAAAGAAAAAAAAACAAAAAAAAAAAAAAACAAACAAACAACGGCAAAAACCAACACCGAACACGACCGCCGAGGCTCCCT
>JBAMCR010000254.1:0-18982 GCA_037075045.1 Mulgravea parasiatica | reverse complement strand
CGTTCTTTTCCTGCTCCTGGTCCTCACCCCCTTCCCCACCCAGGTTGTGGGTGTGGTTTTGGTTTTGGTCCTGGGTCAGGGCGTGGTCACCCCCCCCCCCCCCCCCCCAGTTGGAGTTGAAGTTCGACTTTTTGTGGCACAATTTGCCACATTGTTTTGTTGCTGTCATTTCTGACGCCTTTTGCTGTTGCTCTCCCTTGTTGTGATTACGTTTATTTTGTGCTCGTTGCACAATGCGCGATGTCCTACACACACACACAAATGTATGTATGTATGTGTATGTGTGCAACTTGAAGCACACGCCCACAACGCGACGCCACGCCGCCATGCCGCCGCCATTTGGGGCAGGACAATGGCAATTGCCAGGGAATGCAAATGACGTATGTAGGTACGTGAGCGTGGCACATGCCACACGGTGCAAAATGTCGCTGCAGCTCTTGACTTGCATACATACTAGTATCTATGTATGTGTGTGTGTATGCGTACACTGCAAGAAACAAAGTCGAAATTCATAAGTTTTTAAGTATTTACACATCTTCTATTCATAAATTTCAATTTCATTCTGAAAAAGAAATATTTTCTATATATTTTTTTATATATAATACATACATACACACATACATACATACACATAAAAATATTTTGTATATTTTTAATATTAATAAATAAATGTGAAAAGCGTTTTTTATTTATATTACAAATATGATTTAAAATAATTAAAACAAATATTTAAAAATTGAAATTGTAATTGTTAATAAAATTTAGAAATGAAAATTGAAAAAAATAATTTTAATGTATGTGTATGTGTGTATGTATTTGTTATCATATTTAATTATTTACAAATACATTTTTTAAATAAATTTGTTTAATTTTTTTTACAGTGTAAATCTGGCTAAGCTGGCAAATTAATTGGCTAAGAATTTCACAAATATTTTTTCAGTGTACGCGAAGCAAGTAGAATATGTGAAGCTGTCACATTTACCAACCCATTTCTGTCAGTGTATGGTATGGCAGTGGGAGTATCGCTCAACCGGCCAACGCGCCAATTAAGCAATACGAAATACAATACGGTCCACTCCGGTTCAGTTCGGTTCGGTTCGGTTTGGGTTCGGTTCGGTTGGGTCAGGTCGCCAGAGTTACCGTTTGCAATGTCCTGAATCCAGGGTCGCAGGACCTGTGTGCCGACGACTTGGCTGCCATTAAAATGAGGCGACATTGCGAAATATTTGATGAAGCCACTGCAATGGCAGCTTCTTGGCCAACTTGGTCGGTCAACTTGGCCAACTTGGCCAACTGGCATGCACCATGGCATAAAGCTGGAATCGAGACGAAAACTCAAATATTATAATTAATATAAATAATTAAATAAACAATTATAAATTGTTGTAGATTATTCTTTAGTTTTGATTATATAATTCGAAATCAAGATTTTCCAACTTTTTGTATTTTTTTTTTAAAGATTTCATCAAAAGAGAAAAATTTTCATATTTTCTTCAATTTTGAGAAATAAATTTCGACTAAATATTTATTTCGTAATACTCAAATGATATGTGAGTCGATCATGAATAAATCCAAATATTTGAATTTAGATTTATATTTTTTTAAACCTCCTGTAAATAAATTCGTAAAGTTTTACGTCGATTTCTACGAGAATTATGATATATTATACTATATAGTATGTACACTCATGGACAAATTAATAGGTGTGACCAAGAAAATTTTACAAAAACGAAAGAAAATAAGGAATAACGCTTTTTGCAGCCAATTTTTTGTTTTAAAATAGTAGTAATACTCTTTTTACATAAACTGAGTGATTTCCAGAACTAAAGATGTTCAATAATAATTATTATGGCTTGATAATTCGCTGAGACTTCAAATTATATATACTATATATATATACTATATATATACATATCCATTGCGATTCGTTGTAAACCCACAAAACGATTTGTATTCGCATAACTTTTAAAGCTTTGCCATTTTGTTGTTATTGTTGTTATTGTTGTTGCTGTTGTTGTTGTTGTTGCTGTTGTTGTTATTATAGTTATTGTTGTTGTTGTTGCGCATTTTACAACAAAGTCGCCTCGAGATGCTGTCGTCCCAGTGTTGCAACCAAAGTCAAAAAACTTTATGACTTCAACACGCCCCACTTCATTTCACCCCACCTCCCCCTTCTCCACCCCCACCCCCACGCCCGCACCCATGGCCCCAAGCCAACAGATTTTTTTCCCTTTTTGCCTTTCTCTCTTTCGTTTTTCTTTTTGTATTTTTTTGTTTGTGCATGCTTTACATTTTTTATTGTTTAAAAAGGAAGCAAAAACGAAGCGACAAAAACAAATAACAAAAAAAAAAAAAAAAAAAACTTTATATATATATATAGAGAAAGAGAGAGCAACTTGACGCTGGTTGCAACTGTCTGAATGGACAACAAGTGGACGACGGACGCATGGTGCATGGTCAGGATGGCTGCCACATTTGTTCGTGCCTCGTGCGTCACTCGTTAACGGTAATGGTTGAAGCCATTTCGTTAAAGAGGAGCAAGGAGTTAATGTATGCACACATACATACATACATACATACATATATACGTACATACATATCTAGTATGCACATACATACATTAAATTAGCATCAATTTTAAACGAATCTTAATTATTTTTATATTATAGTATTATCATTACGAATTTTATTTTATAATGCAAATTAATTACCAGAAATTCTATTTAATTTTTTAGTTTAAAACATTTTAAATAAATAAATATTTTGCTAGCATATGTATTAATTTTAATTGTAATTAATTTGTTATTAATATGTGATCCTACAACAAATAGGGGAACAGACAATAAACAATTTCACAATAATTTCATAACTAAATAATTAATTTAAATTTATTTAATATATAATATATCATATATATATATTTTTTGTTTAAATAAAATAAAATACACAAAAACAAACCTTAATCTAAAAATTATTTTTTTATTATAGGTATTTTCAATAAAATAATTTAACTTATTTTTCAACCAGGAATTGTGGAAATCACGTTTTCCAATTCGATGCAATTTTAAAATAAAAATACTGCGGGAAATCCGGGAAAATTCTTACTGTTTTGAAATGCATCCAAGGGAAGAGGAGTTGCCTATAAAATCTTTCAATTTTTCTATAATTAAATACTAAATATTACTAAATATTTATTAACATTAAGCCGAGTTTTTGAATTGATTAAATAAAAAAAAACGAACAATACTTTTTGGTGGGCGCTGGTTTATTTATTTTTTTTGATTTTGTTAATTATAGTGTTTAATCGAAAGATTTTAATACATTTAAACATTTAACGTGATTTGATTTAAAACTTCTTGTGACTGTTCCTGCTGCCGCCCATCCCCACCCCGCCCAGTGTCTAGCCGCACGATATTTGTGGTTGTTGTTGTTGTTGTTGAGTGTTGCATCCGCTTGCCTCAAATTGTTGTTGTTGTTGTTGTCGAGTGTTGCATCCGCTTAGCCTGCCTCAAATTGTTGTTGTTGCTGATGTTTTAGTTGTTGTTGCTGATGTTGTTCTTGTTGTTGTGGTTGTTGCTGATGTTGTTGTTGTTGTTGTTTTTGTGTATTGTTTGTTAAGATTTCAACTTCTTATGACTGCTTGAAAATGTCTTGGCCCCCATCACCGTATGCGTCGCCCCCATCACCGTATGCCTCGCCCTCATCACCGTATGCGTCGCCCCCGCCCATGGCCGCTTCGATGGCTTGGGCTGCCACCTCATGGAAGCCCTTCTCCATCCAGGCCCGATAGAGGGGACGTATTATATAGTCCCAAATGAAGTCGGCGAAGTCATTCAGCTTGCCACCAAAAGTGGTTAGCCTGCCGGTATATCTAATGTACGTCCAGATTGTGAGCATGCTGAAGGCCATGCAGACGAGCAGATCACAGAAGGTGGCTATGGGATAGAGTCCGGCCAGGCCAAAGATGCCGCTAAGGACATGCATGGTGACGGCGCATGCAAAGTATACGGCCGGAGTGCGTGCCGCCTTGAAGATGCTCTTGCTCTCGTTCTGTGCCTGATAGTTGAAGAATAGAAGCTCCAGATCCACGTCCAGCTGTTGGCGGTACTTCTCGGTGAATTCCTCGCCGCCCATTTTACGCCTCAGGTCAAATTGAAACATTGACTTCTCCTTGGCACGCAAATGCTTCGCCTCCAGGTGGTCGTTGCTTAGGTATGCCCGTGCCCCGCCGCATGCCTTTTCCATCAGATGATTGTAACATTCCTTGGCTTCTGCAACGGCGTTCAAATGATTTGCCGTTGCCGTTGCCACCAGCATGCTCTGCGGCTCTGGCAGCTCGTTGCCCTTGTATATATCAACATACGATTGGAAATATTCAATGAGATCGCGAGCACGGATGCGCTGCCCATTGATTTCCTTGTACACAAGATTCTCTGGCGCCAGCAGCATCGGTACCAAGTTGCACAAGTTGGTTTTGAAATGGGTGCTGATATCCCTGAGTTGGCCATCGAAGAGTGGATTTACGGCAACGCCGAGACCAGGATGTGGCATCAAAAAGCAATCGATCTTGGTGAAGCATGACAAGATGTGCTTGCGCAGCGCCTGCAATTCGGGATGCTGTTTGTCCGACACTTCGAGACGGCGCTGGAGTAGCTCCTTACCACCCGACGTCCCATATTCTGCCTCATATGGGAAACTCCAGTCGCGCACCAAAAACTGCAAGCGCTGGAATGGCGTTGTGCCAGTATCGGCCAGGGCCAGGCGTCCGTATTCGGTGAATAGCTGCAAATGCTGCAGATCATCTTCCTGGATGTTGTGCGACAGATTGTAGATCTGCACCGAAGAGATCATGGTGCTCAGGGCAAACACTGTGGCACAGTCGCGCACGGTGCTCTGGCTATCAAATGTGCCCTGCGTGTCCAGCAATAGGATAGCGATCCTGTCACCATTCGGATAATCGTGCAAGAATACATCGGACCACATCAAGATGCCGGTGGTGTCACGTTCGGAGCCACCGCGCCAGGAGAAGCCGCGCAACGGTTGAGTATCCTCGCCCAGCCAGTTGGCATCATTGAGGCGTACATACTTGGAGTACATGTACCGCAAAAAGAAGTCCAAAAGGAAACTCTTCCCCTTGCGGAATGCACCCGCCACGGAGACGACACACACGTAGCGATCCTTGACTTTAGGATCCAGTAGCAGCTTGCTTAGCGCATCCTTGTTCAGCACAAAGGAGTGCCCCTCCTCCTGGGATTCACCAACGATTTGCACCGCTGATCCCGGACTGGGCATTTCATTTAATCCTGATCCACCGGGCATTTCTGCTTTTCCTATATCTATCGGAATTATTTATATATTTAATATATTATTTTTATCTATTGAAATATGCCAATTACAATTTGAGATTGTTTCGTTCCTGTTTAGTTTTAGTTTTCGTTTTTATTTCGCTGGTACAGTACCGCCTTATTCTGATTTTAGTTTTTTGTTGGATTTTCCTTTTTTTTATTTTCTAATCGTTTTACTGTCTACTTTTGCTCCGATCTTACAGATGCCTATTGAAAATTACAACTCCTGAAAGTCAAAGCACGTGGGATGAAACGAATTCAGAGAAAATCTGACAAACAATCGATGACATTATCGATAGGGCTAGAGATTTACGCCAAGTTAGCATCTCTAAAATAACAAAAAATACAAACTTATCGATAGACACTAGAAAAATTGGCCACACTTGTTTTGCATCATCTTTTAGCATCTTGTTGACGGGCCTTATATCAAATTAAATTAAAAATTATTTTTCGAAATAGAAATTTGACTAGAGATTTGGAAGAGATTTAGCTAAAAAAGATAACCGCCAAAATTATCGATAGTATCAGCAATCGATTGTTTTCTAGCTTTACTACAGTTGCTTTAATTATTTAATTGGCGATTGTCAGGGACGTGCAGAAATACCATGGCTGCATTTTGGCCATTTTCTTTTACTTTTGTGATTACCGTTTCTTATTTTTGAGTGTTATTCCCCTCATTGGGAAATGTGTTGTTTTTTTTTTCTATAATAATAATAAATTAACAGTGTGTGGAGATGCGAACCACTGTGCGCGGTTTTTGACTTGCATAGCTCAGCAATTGCGTATGCCATTTATTTATTTATGTACATATACATACATACATACATACAATACATATGTATTTTTGTGCATACACAGATACACATATGCACACATACATACATATAACTGAATAATCAGTATTACCATAGATATAATATATCGAATATTCTTTAATATATAATATTTTTAATTTAACATTGCAAATTAAACCCATATTGGTATGTAGGTGTACGAGTATGTATGTATGTATGTGTGTATGTATGTATGTATGTGTGTTCATATTTATGCACGTAGGGTTTGTCTATTGTGAATAGTTGTTACCCATAAACGATGGCGATATGGCCAAAATCAAATTTAATTGTAGATTGTCTTTGCATTTTTCGTGCATTTCCATTCATAAACAAAAAACAAAATAAATAAAAAAGAAAAACAACAACTGAGGTCAAAAATTAAAAGTGCAACGGGAATCGCTCGCTGCCAATCCAATTAGTTGTGGACAGTGCAAACAGCAAGTAGATCCCCCCGTCCCCCCCCTCTGGTAGACATTAAAAATGGTTCAAAAACAAAAACAAAAACAAAAACAAAAATAAAAACAAATGACAAATGACAAATAACATCGAAAACAAGAGTGCATTGTTCGCATTGAAAAAAGCATGTGGATGCCATTGCAAGTGGATTGTATGCAAGTACATACATACATACATACATACATATGTATATGAATACTATAGTATGTATACATACATATTTTTAAATCGTTCGCACAGTGGTTCCATTTTGCCATAATAATAACTTTTGTTTGCATGGATTTTAATAACAAACTTTTTTTTTAAAACATTCAAAACTATTTTAAAAGAATATTGTTATTATAATTTAAAAATGTATTTTTCAAATGCATTTTGTTTAAATATTATAAGTAATTGATTTATTGTTTAAGCACACAATATGTTATGTAAATTGCACAAGTTCTTTATTGAATGAAAATATTTAATTAATCTACTTGAAAGCTTTAAGTAATTGTTTTTGAATATTTTATTTTGTAGATCTGATCACAGTTTAAACAAACTACGAAGTAATTTCAAATAAACAATTTATTCAGTTCTCGCATAAATTGCATTCAGATAAGAACTTTGCTCCTTTGAAAATGTCCTTTTGACTCATGAGTGACTCAAAAAGTGGCAAGTAGATAATATTTTAATTAAAAACCTGATGAGACATTTATAACAATTGTGACTAACATTCTACAAATTGTACACTAATAAAACTAATAGTATTTAATTAGAATTTGTTGAAATTCAATTTATAAATTATAAATATTATTAATTAAATAATAATATTTAATTTAATTTAATTTAATTTAATTTACTTCAAAATGATTAAATTTTATAAACGCCTAAGCGAAAAAACATTTACAAAAAAAATAAAGATTTTTAATTTTGATTATTGTCAATAAATAAATAAATAAATAAATAAATAAAAGGAAAAATAAAATGATTTCGAGTATATAAGTATTAAATAATTATGTTGTTGTTATTGTTATTGTCTTCAATTATTACAAAAATTAATTGTGATCTTCGCAGAAGAAGCTAAAGCTTGTTTCGGCTTGCAGTCAGCTTTAATTAAAAAGTTAGCTGGAAAAATGTTTAGCTGTTTTGCCTAGAAGGCAATGCAAATGTTTACTGGCTTCGGTGGAGTCAATTCAGGCTAAAAGATGGCGACCCCATCCTGGCCTGCTGCACTGCATCTGGAACAACAAACGGTGCAAGCAACGAAGCTGGCTGCCAGTCAATGGAATTTTACCGGTTTTGCGGTATGTACGGACTGAACTTTCTATTAAATTTCCTTGCGCTCGTTTTGGCCTTGCAATTGATTTAGCTAAACGTATATGTATATGTATATGTATGTATGTATGTACATGGTGTAAGGTGGCTGGTGACTGGTGGGTTTGGCTTATGGGGTCAGCCGTATCCGTGTCCATATCCCGGTTAACTTCGATAGACAGCCCGCAGCGATTGAATTTATACGAGTATGTGCAGCAAAAGCAGACCATCTACCATCTACCACGGACCTCTTTTCAATCTCTTGGCCACATACATACATACATGCAAACATACCATACGTACATGCATACATACTCGTACATATATGCATATGCACATATTTCTACATCAATTTGCGTTTTACATATTGCATTTTAATGAATTTTCTGGCTGCCAAGTGGTGGCACTTAAGCCTTTGGGGTACAATTCCATGTTGCTTAGTTTCTAACTAAATGAGTTTTTCATCATATTTTCTATTTTCTATTTTCCATTTTCCATTTTCTATTTTCTATTTTATTTATTTATTTTTGTCTTTGACAGCCATTTAAATGCATTTAAATATAAACATTAAATTTCACGATAATCTGATAATTATTGCATCCATTTTTGTAGAAATTTATTATTTTTTATTAGTTATAATTAGCAAATCAATTTATTTATCCTTATTGATATTGAAATAAATCAAATGGAAAAATTAAATAAATAAAAAAAAACAAACACATGTAAATATGTATGTATGTATATATATTTGATTTCAACAAGGATAATAATGATGTTCTATGGAAAAACAGAGAACTTTTTTTATAAATGTCACCTAGGGAACAGATCTTCCAATCAGAATCTCGCTGAATGAATTGAAAATAACGGGAAATAGTTTCTTTGAATTGTTGCAAGTGGCAAGGTAGACAAAAGCCAGAAATAAAAAAAAAAGAAAATTACCTAACAATGCACACAAAACTCTCAATTGAAATACCCTGTAATTAGAAGTGAACTCTTAGATTTATTGCAACATTTTGTCAAATTTGTTAAAAAATATTTTAAATTTTTAAAACGAAAAACTCATAAATAATAACAATAAACAAAAAAAAAAAGTACTTAATGCTGGGGTATATGGTATTTCATTACATACATACATATTCGAATACAAATCGCAGCATATACATGTATGTACATACATGTCTTTATTTGATAGTCTGTGCATACTTTTAGGGGCAAGCAGGCAACAAACTGCTCCCAAAGTGGCATCTTATTCAGCTGCCTCATTGCTGCAGACATCGTTGTTGTCGACGTTGTTGTTGTTGTTGTTGCTGTCGTTGTTGTTGTTAGATGTATTTCATGAATACTTTATCTACAACTTGGGCTGTCAGCTTGCAAGTTGTGAAAGTGAAATGCAAGACTAGCTGAGCAGGCAGACTTGTGTCTGGTTTCAAGATGCAACTTGTGAGTTGCACGTTGTACGTTGCACGGTGCAACTGTGTTGCATTTTGACAACTGGAACTTATTTTATGACACTAGCAAAATGAGCAGCATCATCGTCATCATCGGCAAATGAATGAACTAGGCGGTCGGGTGGGGCGCGAGGCTTAAGACAATTGCCCGTACAATGGAATTGTGAAGCGGCAATAAATGTTGTATCTGTGGCAGCAGCGTCAAACGTGCCGCAAACATTGTGTGTCATGCAAAGCACGCGAGCTGCAAGTGCAAACATTGCAAGGATACTTACGGCATTTGCTGTTGCATGCCGCATGCAGCCCGGCGTCATGACGAATGAATGCCATCCGGTATGTGGCATGGCAGCGTGGCAGCGTGGCAGCGTGGTGGCATGGCAGCGTGGCGGCATGTCGCCATCAGTGCTACCAATTTTGGTTACAAATTAAAAACAAAAACAAATCGAATAATTTTTTTTGTTTTGTGTTATCATATTTCGTTAAATATTTTGTTAATTTATTTATAAGAAAAACAAAAATGTAGCTACAAAATTGAAAGTTGGCGAAGACGTGAAAAAAGCCAGATTTTAGCGGCAAAATGCGAATGTGTCAACACTGATTGCGAATGAACTTGGCATCATCATTTGACAACTGCGCCAAGTGTCGGCGTGCAGCCGCATCATGCGGGTTAACAAAAACACGGATCAATCTCAATCACATTCAACTGTAAAGCGTGTGTGTGTGTGCGTATGTGTGTGCGTGTGTGTGTTCGTGTGTGTCTGTGTGTGTGCATATATTGGTTGGATTGCATTGCTGATTGAACAGCGGGAAGGGAAGTGATGGCGGTTTTGCATAATTTATGCTAATTCGACAATGTGCTTTAGTTGTTTATAAAATGTATCGATTGTTATCGATAATTATTGGCAATTATTGACTCATTTAATTAACGTAAAATAAAATAAACAAACTGTTATGTATATACGTTTATTTGTTACCGTTAATTCATATAACAATGAATTTCTACTGCATATTTGATTATGCACATTTTTATATATATATCATATACATTATATATAAAAAGTATTGTAAATATGTAAATGCCTATGTATGTATGTATGTACATATGTATGTATGTGCTTGCAATATTGCATTTAATAAATATTTCTGATTCTTTCAATTACAATCCTGAAATATTATTAATCGCAATGATATTTCATAATAATTTGCTGTAAGCACAAATGTTAATCAAGTATTAATATTATTATTAATTATTGTAAACTGTTAATAACGATATTTAAATATAATGCCTATGTACGTGCATACATATATCTACATGTGTGTGTGTGTGTGTGTGTGTGTGTGTGTGAATCGACATGGCAAACTGTTTAAATATTGTTGAGCATATGCGATTGCAATTGCATATCTGTAATTGCCAAAATAATTGTAATTGCGCGTATGAAATACACACGCACATGCATACACTCGCACAGATACACACACACACACACACACTCTCAAACACTCACATACATACATATATAGGCACATATCAGTTGAGTTTTAAGCCTGGCCAGTCAGACAAATACATTGGTAATTGAGCTGTACTCGTAGTAGGCTTACGATTGTTGTTGTTGTTGTTGTTGTTGTTGCTGTCATTGTATGTAAATACGCATATGTATATGCATGTACACACATACATATGTACGCACAAGTATGTGTATGTATTTGTATATTGTAATTGCTGTTGTACTTTGTTGTTACTCTTGTTGTTGTTGTTGTTGTCATTAATGCGAGTGTTGGCACTTTCGCACGCAGCAGGCAGTGGGCGGCAGGCAGCAGGCAGAGGGCGGCAGGCGGCAACCCTTAACCCCACACAGACAACAATATACCTTAACCCCATACACACGGAAACTCAAGCGCCAACATAGTGGAAAAGTTTGCTGGTAAACACATTCATAAAGCAAATATCCAGCCAGCAATGCCCCAATCTCGCACAGTGGGCAAATTAGTCTCTTCAGCTGTATAAAAAATCTAAACAAAAAAAGAAAAACCAACACAAAATATGTTAAGTGAAAATTATTTATTTATTTAAGAAACTGCAAATATAACTAATTAAAAATAATAAATTAAATTTATAAATGTATATATATGCTTACATTTACTATAACGGTAAATACATAGTATGCATATATATAAATATACATATATAAATATATATATATATGTATATCTTAACATTTATATGCTATTTGGCATTGAACATATTTCATTTTGTATGCTATAAGTTTTGCAATTATAATTGCAGTTTTATTTAATTAAATTTTTTTTTTCAAATTTGCCCATTGTATGTCGCTGCCAATATGAACATATGCTAAACGCCGACGAATACAAGAGTGAAGCCAAGCCAAGCCAAGCCAAGCCGAAGCTGAAGCCGAAACCGAGCCAAGCCGAGTCGTACGTTAAACGAGCCGAGTCGAGACGAAATGATTGCCGAGCGGCGGGCGCCTTTTTAGTATAAAAGCAGTTGGCAAATGCGATGCCATTCAGCATTCTGCGTGCGGCAGGCGTGGAGCGCACAACACTCGAGTTGCGAGTTGCAATCGCGGCAAGGATAACAGGACTAATAACAACATAATAAACATAACGGTAGCACTAGAGGCAAAGCAAAAAATAAAGTCAAATAGGCAGACGCATTGCAAGCAAAAAAACAAAAAAAAAAAGAAATAGAAATAGAAAAGCAAACCAAGAATAGACAAATGGGGCGCGCGCAAAAGCAAAGGTTTTAAAACCGTTAACGGTACATGTGAAACGGGTAACAAAACAAAAAAAAAATAAAAAAAATAATAATAAATAAATAAACAAGAAAAACAAAAACAAAAAAAAAAAAAACAACGCTAAAACGACACTTAAGGAGCCGCGCGCGAATTGAGCGCTGTTTACTTTGCCATTATAAATCCGGCGTGCGCTTTGTTTGTGTTTGTGTTGATGTTGGCAATTTCTTTTGTGCTCCCTTTCTTGTTAGTCTTCCCCCTCCTTTTTCGTGCACTCACACTCATTCACTCCCCAACTCACTCTCTCTTCTCCTCTTTCTCTCCATCGCTCTATGTGTGTCAAAATTAATTTTTTTTAGTTATTTTTTTATTGTTGTTTGTGTGTGAAGTGCATAAGAAAAATAAAATCAAAAAAAAAAAAAAAAACAAGAAGCAGAAGAAGGATAAGAAATGAAAGAGAAAACAGGCTAAAAATTGCTAACGGAGAACGGGAAATGTTGCATTTCCGTGTGTCGCTGCAATTGTTATTGTATTGTAATTGTTATTATAACGGTTATTGTTACAGCTGTTGGCTTCCAAAAAGTAAAAGGCCTTCAAAGTGAAATTCACTTTAATATCCTCCATTAAACCATACAAACAATTCAATCGCACCTCGCAACATTAAATCATTTACATAAATGTTGATTTACTGCTGCTGCTGCTGCTGCTGTTAAAAAATATAAATAAATTGTTTGATAAAAGATAAAAGTAACTTTTTCAAATTCGGTGATAATTTAAACAATTTAATTTGTTTTCATAGTTATTTATTAAATACTTGTTATACAATTTATATTATACGTAATAGTATTAAGTTGCAACAAATTTTAGTTATTATTGAGAAAACAAAATGTTAAATAAATACAATAAATACATTTTTTGCTTTAAATGAAGAAGAAACATGAATTTGATAAATGAATTTATTGTTATATACTAAATATTGCATGAGAATATGCTACAAATAAACTTATTTCTTTGTAAATAAATAATAAAAGAAAATTATGTAAATATTAATCGGATAAAACGAAAGCTAGCTTAGGCAAAGACATTACAAAACTCATAAAAGGAGTTTCTAGAAAATTTGTCAAAGACATAAGGATTTGCATACGACAAACAAAAAAAAAAAACAAAAAAAAACAAAACCAAAAAAATAAAATAAAATAATCTGAATTTGTTGAAAATTTGTTGACGACCAATTTATACGAAGTTATTTTAAGTGCTCAGTTTTAAGCCGATTTTTCTGTATATCTCTATTTAAATTTTCCCCATTTTTCGCAAGAAATTTTGTTTTTTATTTATTTATTTTTTGTTTATTGTAGAGTTTCAGAAAATCTTGATTGCATTTTCAGTAAAATGTTGAGAAACTTATCAAGTTGTGCTTGGAAATTGTAGATACTTTGTAAAGTATTTCGTTTAGCAGAGCCTGAGAAAACGTCGCAGACAGACAAAACTTGGCCAAAAAGTGTCAAAAATTGCATTTTAATTTGCTTTCAATTTTGTTTAGTCTCCATGAAAATGCTACTTATACTTATACAAACACATATACATATATACTTGTATGTGTAATTGTATAATGCCAGATGGCGTTTATCCAATTGGGACACTGTTGCACTGTTACATACAATAGCATATACAATATTACGTATACGCCGCAGTTGCGAGAGACAAGTTGATTAAATCAATTTGCCAATGTTTTGAATTCATTACGAAAACTAAACAAATTTCACATTAAACTCATAACAATATTATGCCAAACTACTACTACTATTACCATACAAATTATTGTTGTTTTTAGCTAACAAAATTATTCTTCTAAGCAACAAAAGCAAAAAAAAAATATAACTTTTTTTCAATAATCACATAATCAATTTAAAAGCGCAAAATGCGTTACAAAATGCATCTGTATGCATGAGCTTATTTTCAGCGATTGGATCTTAAAACCGTTAGGATTAAATCTAGTTGATTGAACTAATTCGATTGATTGATTTCCATTGAAAATGTTCTTAAAGAGATACCACAAATTGAAAATCATTTTAATTAAGCTTAAATTGTGTTGTTATTTGCTCACGGCTCTATTCAAATGTGCTTTTATAATAGGCTTTCAAGCACACCCACATGCATACAGACACACATACACATACACATACACATACAAATCCATACACACCCGCACACAAATACATACCTACATCCTTCTGTACATTGTAATTTTTTTGTACATATGGTATGTAACTTGACACACACATGTACCATACACCTACATACTCTGTAATACAACAAATTAATGTACACTCATGTATGTGTGTGTGTGTGTGTGTGTATATATGTATGTTAATGTACGTTAATACGAATAGTTTTTTCCAACAAACACACTCACACAGAGACTCAACTATTCAAGTCGAAATCTTGTGATATGGGCTTTATGATTTATGTCCTTATTCATACGTCCTGATGTCCTGTGTATACATGTATTTGTGAGCACATGTATGTATGTGTCGCAATTGATAAGCGTCATACAATACAATATGTATGGGCCATATACCATTTACTAATATGTATTTGCACATCAAACGTTTGGGCCCATCACACGGTTAAATGCACCGCCAAGAGAATTGACTGCGAATTTCGAATAACAGGCCAGGTGTGTGCGAGAGGAGAGGGATGGAAGGTGGAAGGTGGAAGGAAGGCGACAGGCAATTGTTTGAAATGTGCGGGGGGTGGTGGGGATGACAAGGACGCAGCCATTTCACCAGCTTCATAAAATGAGTTTGATTGCGCTCTGTGGCACGTTGGCAAACTTTTAAATAAGTTAAGTTAAAGGTACTGCGCCGTAATGCAAGTTAAATCCACCAGTAAGGCATTCCGCCGGAGTGCGCAGCACGGAGTTCAAAGTGCACACACATTACGAGGTCGAATGTCGTAAAAATTCAGGCGCTGCAAAGTATGCTACATAAATTGGTCTGACAACATTGTCGGCTGTACGTGTGAATAGGCGGCAAAAATGCCAAAAAAGCCAAAAAAGGCAACAAAAAAAAAAAACAAAATAAAAATAAAAAACGCACAAATACGTTTATACAAGTATCGTACATGAATAATACATAAATAAATTAACAACAAATTGACACTGTACATAACTGTTAACACCTTATTCTGAACAATCAAACAGCAATAATGCCGTCATAAATCGTAACTAAGATATATAAAAAAATACAGATGCAGCAGCAGTGCGATAACTGAAGAGTATTAAAACGATAAGCGATAAACGATAAGCGATAAGCAGTAAGAGATTTTACAAAATGTGGCAGCTACTTAGTGCTCGCCAAGGCAAATGCCAAATTAAAGGACAACAACAACAGCAACAATTGACAATGGAGCTGTTGCAGCCAAAGCAAAAATTACAACAAATACAACAACAAAAGCAACAACAACAACAACAACAACAACAATTCTACACAAACAGGCTTCAACAAGTGATGTTAATGCTGCTGATGCTGATGCAACCGCTCTGCGTTTATTCAAATCGTGAGTACAACAATAACAAAATGTCTATCAATTATAAAAAGAAAGAAAAGCTCGATCAAGGAAGAGAGAAAGAGAGAGAGAGAGAGAGAAAAAGAATTAAAGAAAAGATACAAAAAAGAAACTTTTTCCTGTTCTACAAAGTTTATTTCTGGCTCTCTCTGTCTCTCTCTCTCTCTGTCTTCGAAAATTATCATTCCCATCTGACTATGATGAAAACTAAATTTCCCACTGAAAAATGATCACGTTTTCATTTGGCGATTCATTTTCTTCAATTTTATTTTCATTGAATGCAACAGATTTACAAATACATGTATACATGTATGTATGTATGTAAATATTGCAAATTAAATTCGAAAATTAAATACAAAAAAAAAGAAAATTTTTTCACAGTTTTATTTATTTGAAAATATAGATGAAATTAATATAGAAAGTAATTGAATGTTGATGAATTGATAAACAAATTCCTATGACGTTTGCAAACTAAGCGTATAGGGTATATTGTAGCCGAGCATTACCTATTGGTGATTTCGTTTTTATTTGATTTTGATTTTGTCTGTTTTGCGTGTGTTTATGGCGGCTGTTACTTTATGTCAGCCATACAATTTTGTATGCAAAAGCATGCGTATGGCATTAAGTTGTCACAAGGTTCTTGGTGTCCTCTATATGTGTCTGTGTGTGTGTGTGTGTGTGTGTGTGTGTGTGTGTGTGTATGTGTGTATGACACGTTTGTTTATTTGTATCTGTTTTGCATAGTACATATGTATATGTATGTTTAGAGCGTGTACTGAAGAAACGCCGCAACAGCTTCCCCCTAACCCCTCCCCCCCGCCTCTCCCACCCCCCGCAATGAAAAGTTCAAAGTATTTACAATAGTTGGCTCCGTGTTGCCCAATAGACCGGCGAGGACGATGCGACCCTGTCGCGACGGTTGCCAACAAGACGCGTATTAAAAATCAATAGAACCTACAAATGTGGTACGTACATATGTATGTACATACATACATACATACATACATACATACGAGTATATCCTTCATTTTGGACAAAACAAGAAAGGTACAAAACATTTGTGGCGCCACCGTTGTTTGGCTGCTGCTGCTTGGACCACAAATGTGCACACGTTCGTTCTTGTTCCTGTTGTTGTTGTTGTTGGTTTTTCAATGATTCTCCGACATTGATCGATAACATTCAGATGGCGATCAATTTGCATATTCACAAAATACCATATGCAAACAAATAAAAATATTTTTGACCAGGTTAAATTGAATTGACGGTTAGAAACTTTATCACTTTTGAGAGTTTTGAATTAAATTAAATAATTGAATTGAATGCATTTATTATGATTGATGATTCATTCAAATTTCTTAATAATTTCCTAGTATGTTAATATGAATAGTCGAAATTTGTTTAATTTATTTATGCAACTTAAAGGTAAAAACTTTTGACAATCGCAATAACATTGGACAATAAACGCAATTAACTTTGTTTTACGATAACAACGATCAATGCGAAATAAATTTAATGTACAATATTTCTAGATTTTATTGTTAATGTTGAAAACATAAACATTTCTAGGATCTAATTTGTGCTTTTATGTTTCCATTTTTATTGACAATTCCGGCAATCAAAAAAGCGCGCAACAAGTGTCTTTGCTTTGCCAATTCAACTGTTATTTAATAAGCCATCAAAATTGATTGTTTTCTTTTTTCGTTTCTTGTTTGATAACTGATTGATGCGATTCGCTACCATACACATACATGTACACATACATGCACACATACATATACATACAATACATACGCATATACTTTTTGGTGTACCAAAAAATAGTATTATATGAATATTTCGTTCCTCTGCGGATTATTTTTAGGTTATTCAAGCGCCATTTGAATTTGCTCATAAATTTATTGTCTAAATGCAAATCGAATGGGAAAAAACAAAAGAAACGAAATAATATATAATAATAAACAAAATACAAAATAGGCGTAGGCCACAAAACACTTTTAGAGCCAACTGATGGATTTACATATAATACATACCATACATACATACATACATACATACATACATACATACATACATACATACATACTTGTACCAAGCGCCCACTAGTTGAGAGCGTCTACGTCCGATTAGTGTCGGAAAAAGCGGCACGCGACTGTTTTTTTATTTTTTATTTTTTTGTTTTTGTTTTTCTTTTCATGTCAGCCAAAACAATATGCACACTCACCCTTCTCCTCCCCCCCGCCTCCTACTCCCTACCAGCCACCTCTTACTCTTATCAACTCCAACAAGGAAAAACCAAAATTCCTAAAAAAAAGAAAACGAAAATCACGTTTATTTCTTTTTCAATACACATACATGTATGTGTATGTATGTATGTATGTATGTATGTAAGTCGTGCCTTTGCTCTATTTCGAGTTTTGGTTCCATATCCATTTGTACCCGTTTGTTTGCGTTTTTATACTACTTATACCCTGTAAAAAAGGGTATTTTTAACCTAACTTATACACAAAAATATTGCATATTTAATAATTTATTTATAATCAATTAAGAATATTTTACATTTTGTATTTAGGATAAATTTTTAATTTGTAAAATCAGCATAAAAAATAATTGATAAATTACAAATTTATAACAATTTTGGTAGACTTAACTATATTTTTGTTAAGTAAATTAATTATATAAATTCAATTTTGTTACTTAAATTTACTTAAAGGCTAAAGCCGCGATTTTCTATATAATTTTCTTTGTACAATCGTGTTATTTTCTTATTGCCAACAACTATTTAGAAGAGAATTTTCGTTTCCCCTAATGCAGGGTATTTTGCAGTTGAGTTGTTTCAGCAAAGTCGTCTTTCTTGCTGTTCTAGTTCTTCTTCTTTATTTTTGCCATTTGTTTTTTGTTTTATTGACTCGTTTGGTAGAGTTGCTTCTCATTGTCTGCGTGCATCTATAATGGCAGCCACGTCGATTGTCCTGGCTTAACTTGGCTTTATTCTTTTTCTACATATTTGTATTGTTGTATTGTATTTTTGTTTTATTTTGTCTTACCGCTAACATAACCTCTGACCTCAGAACTCAGACCCAATCGTGTTCGCACTCTTTTTGCCTCCGTTATTCGCGCTCAGTTTGCTGTTTAATGGTCGCGGCCATATTGTGCGCAAAACAATTCAATTTATTTAATCCAGTTGACGGGCATGTTAACACAAGTATACCCTGTACACACACACACACACACACGCACACATTGAATTCTCTGGCCTAGACACACACATGCACATACATGCACACACTGAG
>JBAMCR010000252.1:0-36376 GCA_037075045.1 Mulgravea parasiatica | reverse complement strand
TTTGTGTGTGTGTTTGTGTGTGTGTGTGTGTGTGTGTGTGTGTGTGTGTGTGTGTAGTATTAACAGCTCATTAAAACGCAGCAACAGCCACGAGAAATTTAACGAAAAATGAAAATAAAATAAAATAAATGTAGTTAGGTGAGTGGTGTAAAGCGGCGCTGCACTGTAAAGTGTATAATTAACGTGTAAACGCGGCTGAACATTGTAAATTATGCAAAAACAACAACAACAACAACAAGAACAAGAAAAACAAAACAAAAATAAATAAATACAAAAACAAAAACCAAAAGTGAATTCAAAACAGTTGTTTCACTTGTTGGCGGTAATTAGAAGAAGAGGGGAGGCACAACAAAGGCAGAAGAGGCGAGTAACAAATGCTAGTCAAGAGCCACAAGGAACGAATAAAAGTAGAAAGTTGCGAATAACCAACAACGAGTAACATATAACGAGTAACGAATAATGGTAACAAAGTAGCGAATAGCAAACAACGATAAGCGAAGAGTGAATAAAAAACGAATAACGAATAATTGCCATTCACTGTGAAACGACGAATCGTGAATATTGAGGAACCAGGGACGTGTGTGGAGATAATAAATAATAAATTGATAAGAATTAGTTCTAGCGAGTAGTAGAAAGTCGGAGTTTCAAAAAAGCAGCAACAAGCGAATAGTCTGAAATGTGAGAGGCGAGCAGCTAGAACCAAAGTGAATGTATTCGTTAGCAAATACGAATGAACGAGCAGCGAATAGCCAGTAAAAATTAAAGTCAAATATCTATCAAAGATAAGTTGCCAGAACAAACTGCGAAATCAAAATATATCCCAAAACTAAGTATATTTCTTTTAGTATAAACAATAAACATCGAGTAATCGCAGGGGTGTACGAGTATTAGAGTTCTCTCTAAATGTATAACAAAAAAATGAAGACTCTTAAGACTTAAAAGTCTCCAATTGCTTAAAGCAATGGAAAATAATTCTTCATTCTTTATGCTGAAGCGATTAATTACGTTCTTACTTTGACGAACGTTTTAATTATTGTATTGTATTGTCCTGTAAGGAGCGTGTACTACATTTAAGTGATCAAATGAAATGATGCAAGTGCTTTCAAGTTGAATTGTTCAATATATTGCGATTTATGTGCTTTTGATGGGTATTCTCTTGAGAATATTCGTTTGCATTTGTTTTGGGTTAAAATTCTCTCAAAGAGAGAGAGTGAGAGAGAGAGAGAGATAGCACCAAAGAGAAAAGATTAGAGTATGTAAAATAAAAAAAAAAAATATAAAATTATGGGTGCTTGAACTGAAATAAAGCAATTTCCATTGAGAGTTTCCTTTAGCGGCAATTGCAACAGGCGGTGAAGTGCATTGGCGAATGCGTTTTTAATGCATTTCCAAATTCTTTGTAAATTGTAATTGAATTTTTGGTCTTTTGTTTTAGGAATTTATTGTTCCTTTCACTTGGTTGTTGTTTTTTTTTTTTTTTTGTTGCGTTTGATTTGTGTTTTCGTGTAGTGTACTTAAAATTGTGAACAAGAGCGTATTGAAATTAGCAAAGGAACAACGCAGGCGACGTCTAAGCGCAGGGATACAGGGAACTCTGAGTGAAAGCATTTGAGCCAATTGCCAAACAATGGCAACTCTCTTGGGCATCTGACATCCCTGTTTCACACACACACACACACACACAGACACACTGACGATAAATGCGGAACAGCAACTCGAAAATATAAAAGAAAAAAAAATTATGATAATAATAATTGTTCAACTTCTAATTAAACTCAGAGAAATTCATGAACAGTATATTGGCAAAGCTTTCTTGACGCTTCTGTCGCCTGCTGCCTGCGAGCATTTGGGAAATGCACAGTGGTTCCAATACTAATAACTGTACATACATATACATATTTATTCATAAATGTAAATATGTACTTATAGATTGCATTATATTATATTATTATTATATTATTTTATAAAAATATATGTAAATTAAAACAAAAGAGAATGAATATAAGAAAATTTTATGCTATTCTATAGATTCTAATTTTCTGTTTGTTAAAATAATTACAATAAATTTGTAGTATTTATTTTTAAAAAAATATATTTTTTTTCTTTTTTTGTGTACCAAATGTACAGAAAATTATTGAGAAAATATTTGGATGATAATTTTTGACATTTATTCAACATTTTTGATCATTTGAAACCAATGTGAAGTTCAAAGCTTTTTGAGTACTTTAAGATACAATGGTTCGAAGGAGAGAGCAATAGAGAGAGAGAGAGAGAGAAAAAGAGCGATAGAGCGAAAATATGTTTTTTTCAGCCATATTTCTTTCATCTTTATATGTGCAAAAAATAAGCTAAAGGCTGAAAGCGAAACGAAAACAAAAACAAATCAAAAAAGAAGCGAAAATTGCACAGAAAATGGAATGCAATTAAAAAACGGCAGGCAAAAAACAAGAAAAAAAACAAAAGAACGAAAACAAAAACAAAAGCAAGAAAACAACTCTTAATGGTGGCTTCGATTTGTTGTTGTTGTTGTTGTTGTTGCTGCAGTTGTCTGCCTGAATTTGCATGGCTGCCGTCGTTGCCTGCCTTTGTTTCGCACTCTTCCCTCTCTCTCCCCCTCTCCAAACATACATTGCACTCATCGGCATTCGCATTTGCACTCAAATTCGCATTCGCATATCCTTTTCGTGCCGCTTGCTAATGATTGCCTCAAACCTACTCACACTCCCTCTCTTTCTCTCTCTCTCTCTCTCTCACACACACACACTCCTTTAACTGCCTGCGTTCCTCTACCTCTCTCGCACGCACACATGCACACAAACACGAACACACTCACACACACACGCAGGCTTTTGTGCTAATGTAACTGTTCTACTCAAGCTGTGCGCCAACTGCGCCATATTTGCACTTAATTGAAGTGCGTACGTATACATATATGTATGTATATATAGTGTATATATATATATATATTTATATATATGTGAATGTGCAAGAGAAAGTGAATGTGTGTGTGTGTGTGCTAGAGAAAGAGAGAGAAAGAACATGTGACATACGTATGTACACTCACTGCGTGTGTGAGTATTTCGAGTTACTTGTGCGTTTTATGATTTTATTTTTAAGCCAATTGTGCTTGATAATTTGATTTGCGCACAAATACAGGCACACACACACACAAACTCGTTTACACATACATATGCACACACTCATGCACCCACTTATGGATTCATTCATTCATTCTGTCAACGTCAGGTCCCATTTGAACAACGAATTCGTTGAGCTTTTTCATTTGAATATTTGACTTAGACACTCTCTCTGCCTCTCTCTCTCTCTCTTTCGCTTTCCCTCTGTTTCTCTCTCTTTCCCTGCCTTCATTTGCTCTATCCATCTAACTACCTCCTCATAACTCCCATCAAATGCATGTACCGTTACATCCAACGGTGCCATCTTGCGGCTTATCAAGTGGCTCAAATGAATCTTGCTGTTGGGCCATGGTGAGGTTGGGTAGGGGAGGGGCTTAAGACAAACGTCAAGGAATCGGTCATAATAGTATTAATCAATTTTTAATCATAATGGCGATTTACGGTACTCTGACAAAGGGAAAAGCGACAGACCTCCGGACATAAGGCCGAAAACAGGAATCTAATAATAATGTATAACAGTAATATAATTCGATCTCGATTTATTGCTTGATAACAATAGGATAATGTGCATTATTGATAATTATATAACTATGCTAAAAATAATTATTAAATAATTATGCTAATAATTATAATATAAAATATAATCATGCTAATAATTATTTTTAATTTTAAAGGCATTGTAGTTAAGGCTGACTTTAAAAACTGGTTTATAATAAACAACAAATAAAAACCCGATTAAATAATAATTAATTTAATCTAATTCAAATGAAATTATCATTGTTAATTAATTGATTGATACAAGAGTAAGTAAAAGGAAAATTTTAGCCAAGAAATTGATATGAATGCAATAAATCAAATGACAATACGAATTTATACTGTATGTTAAGAATGTTATTAAAAAATATATGAAATTATTATATAAATATTGCGGGTATTAATTTTGATTTGTTAAAGTGAAAAATAATAATTTTAATAAAGGCGAGTAAGTAAACGCCCCTAAAAGCGGTCGCAATGAACTTATGTCGAATTTAGCTTTCGTGTATTTTCATATTATTTGTAAAAATAAATAGCATAAGCAAAATGAGATTGTATTTTAAATTAAATCAAAAATTACTAAATCAAATAGCAATACTACAATTAATTGAACGCAAAGATATTTGCTTTGCAGGAAATTTAATTAGTAGAACTAACAACACCTTGCAGAACCAATACTGATATTTTTATGAAGAAATGGCCCGAAGCGAACCTATTTTAAATGCAAATATGCCTACAAGGAATTGGCACGCCCTTTACAATAGAATGTTTAATAAATAAATGCACAACAAAAATAAATTTTCAAATAATAGCGCAAATAAATCGGAATCTGTAATTTTTGTATTTGAAATTTTGAAGTGTGACCGTCTTTTTAATATCAAAAAAGTCGCAATCTGCTGAAATGGAGTTACCACTTGTGATTTTTGTCTAATTAGCACTTTTTGGATTATCACCTCTTTTTGTGTACATACCCCAACGCATCTCCCAGTTAAAACTGGTAAAGCATGCGGATTGTTGTTGTGTTAATTTTAATAATTATTATTCCTCACTTTATCATATCATTTTGAATACCCACATTTTAAATACAATAAATATTATTACACTATTATAAGTAAAATATGCTTATATATAGAAAAAAATTATTTCAAGGAAATGTTTTATTTTTCAAGTTTTGTATATACATTTATGAGCTTAAATTCTATAGTTCAGCTGTTGATTTTTTAAAATACAGTTTCTTTAAAATATAATAAATAAATAATTCGAATGTGATTTAATAATTAATTTTGCTACCATAAATCGATTTGAGTTTTTGAAATAATTATTATTATTATTAATATTTTTTTTTTTTTTACATGAGAAAGTTTTAGCTTTTGGCTAAAAAATGGTGAACCCTTATGAGTTTGGCCATTGAGAGTGTTGCAAGTGTTTCAAGTGTTGCAAGTGCGAAAGTCAATAAAAGAATCTTGGGTATGATGATACCCTGGACGTGGCACACTCGAGTCAGACTCAGACTCAGGGCTGGGCTGATGACTTGTCGATCATCGCCATCGTCGTCGGCTCTTTTGCAATTTGCAATTTGCAATTTTGAGTGTCGGCGAGTGGCGTTTGCCACGTTTTCTTACTTCATTGCTGTTGTTGCGATTTTGTGTATATGTGTGTGTATATGGCACACTCGTAATTAAATAATCAGTGTGCCTCATTATGTGTAGCAAGTGTTGCCAAGTGCAGCAATAGCAGACGGTGTGAATAAAGAAATTAAAAAAAAAGAAGAAAAGCAACAACAACAACAACAAACAATAAAAGAAAGCAAGAAAGAGAACTTGCATATGGATACAACTCAGGGGGGTTCATGCTAATATGTGGCAAGGTAGCACGGTCGTCAGTTGGCAAACAACAACCAGAATCAAATCGAAGCGCAGCTGCCCCTTTGATTTCTATTTGCTTCTCGGCCATAAAAAACACGCTTTACGACCGTCCATAAAAAGACGGGGGAAAGACACAAAGAGAAATAGGTTCAAAAGTTCTTAATGCGATTGCTCGACTGCGAGTTAACCTGCACTCGGGTATTGGGAATATACCATGCTGTACAACAATATATGTATGTGCATCATATATCTTATGTACACAATTTTTATTGGATTGGGAGCTCGATTTATGTTTCTTGCTAGGTGCAACATGTAGCAACGAGACGTGCCACTGCCTAAGTGATGTATATAGTGATGACGGAATCACTCACCTGTATGCGATCCTCGGCTAGACCCGTCTTCATCGACAACAGCTCCCGTGCACTGACATCCGGATAGTGAGCCTCCTTGAAGGCCTTCTCCAGCTCCTCCAGTTGGCTGCTCGTGAATATGGTGCGTCCATGTCTTCGCTTGTTCTTCTTCTTGCCACCGGGTCCGGTGCCAACGGGGCCAACAAGCACATCGCCAGCATGGCCGGCTAACAGGCCATTGGGATTGGCTGCTGCGCCAGCGCCGGCGCTTAAAAATGCCGCCTCATGCGCATGATGCACATGCCCGTGGACGTGGGCGTGCGCATGGTGGGCGGCGGCATGGGCGTGGTGTGCATGATGCGCTGCTGCCGCTGCAGCCGCATGATGATGTGCTGCGGCAGCAGCGGCAGCGGCATGCTGATGTGCGGCTAATGCTGCATGATGGTGCGATGCTTGTTGGCTGTTCTGTTGCTGTTGCTGTTGTTGTTGTTGTTGCTGCTGTTGGACATGAGCGAGAGCCGTGGGGGAGCAGCGACTGGACGCTGAAATGCTAACGGAACTGGAGCCATTATTGTTGTTGTTGTTGCTACTGCTGTTGCTGTTGTTGGTGTTGTTGCTGCTGCTGTTATTGCCGCTGCCGCCGCTGCTGTTGCCGTTGCCATTGCCATTGCTGCTGGCAGCTGGCTGGCCATTGCTGGCGCCAGTCGGTGAGCCAAGATGTACCCCACTGTTGGCGGCATCCACACCCGAAGCTGGTGCTTTGTTGGGCGATTGCTCATCGCTGCTGGCATTGGCCAAGCTATTGGCATATTCCTGGCCACGTGCAGCTTGTTCTGCAAGTTAACAAACAGAGAAAGGGAGAGATTGAGAAGGAGAAAGAGATAGAGTTAAAAAGAGATTTGCAATATTAGTTGCAGGCATGCCACATTCCTGACGTCTGCTTAACATATGTAAAAACATATTTTTTCAATTTCTTTTCCCCCCAAAATGGTTGCCCAATTCAACACAACACGTTAAGAATCCCTTTTTTTTTTTTTGTTGAGATCATACATGCATATATGTATTCTGCTTCTTGCTGCAGTCAATCGCATTTCCTTTAAATGCCTGACAATGGGCCATTGCCAGGACATAGGAGCTCATCCCGATTTCCTTTGCTTCAACTGAACTGAATATGCACAAAGGGAAAACTCTTGTTTTGGGCAAAGAAAAATGAAAAACCTGTACACCCCTCTCGCTCTTTAGGCCATACCCCACCTCTCCCTCTTACACTTCCCCTCCCCCTCTGCCAGGCGGGACCCTATAGATTTTTTGCACACGATATGCGACAGCTGAAATTTTTCCATGCTCGCTTGCCTTTCATTCAACAGCGCGCAGATTTTGACAAGTTGCCAAGATTTATTCAAATGTCAGTGAAGGGTTAAGCGCGTCTCGAGTCCTGTGACTCGGCTCCTTCGTATACACTCTCATATGTCTATGTGTATGTGTGTGTTCTTAGAAAATTGCCAAAAAAGAAAAAAATAAAACAAAATATTTTCTTTAGCCAGTTTTTGTTTGGTTTTCCTGAACCTGAACCAAAACGTTTCAGGAGCGGCGCACGCGGTGGACGAGTCTAAGGACATTGTCAGGACGAATGGTTTCGTGTGTGTTATATTTCGTGTGCGCCTTTGTTTTGACAATTAGGGTGTTGGAGTGTTAAGTGGTTTAGCCCTTTTTTTCTCAGTTTTCTTATTTCGTTTTTCTTTTTTGATTTTGCTTTCTTCGGGTTTTAGGTCTCAAATTAAACGGGAATCGGCTTAGGCGTGTCGCACGGGGCGTTCTATTGTGATTACGTATCACATATACACGTATATACTCGTGTATGGGTATTTGCTTATGTGCCTATGTGTCACTTTTCTCTATAAACGTCAACAGTTTCCGGGGCCACTCAAGCAAATGCCATCATTGACTGCGACTTGTCCAAATCTTTGTGGTGATAAGTTGATTAGGTAGCAGTTAAGTTAAGCGATTTGCGGCTAACGAGCCCATTCAATGGCCAAAAGAGAGATATCTCCTAAATAGATTTGAGGACACGCTAATTAAAGGATCTGGTTTATAAGTTTTTGTTTTTCCACTTCTCATATTCTTAAAGTTAACTTTATTAATTACCTTCATTTTTATTGTTATTGATGTTTTTTTTTTAAATTTGCATTATTCCATGCGACACTTTTATTGCTGATAAATTTTTGATTCATTTTAAAAAGAAAAATGCCAACTAACAAACAAAATTTATTGTTTTTCCTGATTTAAAAATTATATTATTAAAAAATGGATTGATCTTTTTATGACAAAACAAACATAAAATATTATAAAATTCAAGTGAAAAAAAAACAAAATAATTGTAGGCCATATAAAGAAAAAGGGAATAAAATAAATACAAATCAAGCAACTTAAAAAAATTTTTATCGAATTAAGAGAGAAAAATGGTTAAAATAAAATTGGGCACAGAAAAAATAATAAAATAAATAATACAAATAAATAAAAATTAATATAGATAAATGAAAACGTAGATATGAAATTAATAATCTTAATGAAATGCAAACTCAGTCAAATAGTTTAACAACAAACAAAAACCAGTTTTATAAAAAAACTAAAAAAAATACCTGGGAGGGTGGTGGGAGGGGGGAGGGAAAGGTTTGGGTAAGCAAACGAGCTGATATCGCGCTGTTTGCTATAAGTATGTACTGTATTTCATATTCGTATTCGTATTTGTTGGCCTCGAGCGAGGCAGTCTCATTGCGAGAACTCAGTGTCTATTGTGATTTGCTATTGTAGATTGTTTATTGTTATTGTTGCATTGTTGTTATTGCTGTTGCCTTGATTGTTTTTATTGCCTGGCTACTTTGGCGGCATAATTAGACACACATCAATTAACAATTAGCCAAACGGCGAGTCAGCATCAGCTGGCCAATGTCCAGCACCCACTTATAAATAGCCATAATAATAATACTTCCTCGCCGCCTCACTTCCATTTGTCAAGGGTTGGAGTTTGGCGGAAGCGCGAGGAGGTTAGGGCGACCACTGATGATGAGATGAAACGAAAGTGGAAGGAGTAGAGAAGTGGAGAAGTGGCCAGAGAGAGGAGAGAATCGCACACGGTTAGCCACTTTGGTTGAGCTATCGATGTCGATGTCTCGAGGTCTCGTTACCTCAATGTCTCGCTTTCTCACTCTCTAGCCGTCTCGCTCTCTTACTGCCTCCTAACTCACTGCCGTTATCTTGACTTTGCCATCCGCTCTGTCCGAGTGGCTACTAATTCAATTTGCTGCTCAGATATCGGGACAATTGGTTGGAACGTAGGGCCAGGCCAGGACAGGATAGGAAAGGCCCAGGCAAGTCCAGGCCATTTGGCTGCTTGGTCTGGTCAGATGAATTGCTTGATTTTTGTGTCATGCGATATTTTGTGTGGTTAACTAACCCCCGCCTCTGCCCCCACCGCCAGCCATAGCGAATATTTTGACCCCTTGTGTCTTGCTTTCATTTCATTTCATTTGATGCTCTCCCTACCCTTCATTCTATAGCTATCAATTTGCTTGATTTTCATTTCATTTTCCACGTTCATTTTCCGCCTAAATTAATTTGATATTGAAGTTGGCATTTTCCTTAGCTCAGCTCCTGTTACTTCTGTCTATATATTGAATATCCTGCCCTTGCTCGCCTCTGGTCCTGCTGTATCCTGGTCGTTTCAGAGCCAATTCAATGGCTCCATTGTGTGTCTATTAATTGTTCAATTAAGCAATATTTCGCACAAAACTGGCTTTGTTTTGTTCGCTGGTTATCGATATCGATATCTTTACGCTATTCAATGAATTTACATCAACTGACCAGGGGGAAGGCCGCCCAATAGCGAGAGCTTATGACATTCGGATATAGTTTGAGAATTTGACGAAAACTATTTCTAGCAGCTCCGGCATATTGATTTCCCATAATTTATTTATTAACAATCAATAATTGAATGAATTAAACTAGAGCAAGCATTAAAAAAAGAAAACAATTTATAATTCAGAAATCAATAATAATGCACTTATCTCGTTTAATATGGTAGGATATTCAAGAAATAATCGAAATGCAATTAAAATAATTGATGTCTATAGTTAGTTGCTATTAACGGCTTATGGAAGTTTCAAGTTTTCATTTCATATATTATATTATTTATTGTTATTCATGAGATTGAGCTGTTTTACGATTGCAAAAATGTTTGGAAAAAGTGATTAGACTTTACATACTCAGGTAATGGAAAGACGTTTACGTTCTGCCCGGAAAATGGATATCATTTACTCACACATTTGAGAGATCAATTGAAACGAATATTTAAGTAATGACAAAAGTCGTGTGTATTTAAAAGAAAAACCAATTGAAGGAACTGGGGCGTAGCATTTTAGGTCGAGCATTGCTACTCGCATGATATTGACCTTTTGATATTTTTTGTTCACCTGAGTCATGCAACAAGAGAAATGACAATCCGATAAACCACTACAGATTTGGAATCCCCGTCATCATCATCATCATCATCATCATCATCATCATCATCATCATCATCATCATTATCATCATCAGCATTACCATCTCCTATAGCACCACAAAGCTTCTCCTAGTTGCGAGTAAAATTACCAATAAAGTTAAATTGAAATTGCCAGACAAACTCGTGTACACTTGTATTAATAAAAGCGCGACTCGTACAAGTTGGGCAAAGTGGTTCGAATGTTGCACGGCATGGTGCGAGTGATGTTCCCTTTATGGAGGTATTACTGTTGCGGGCAGCGTTGCGTAGACAACACACGATGGGCCGCATGGGTGCCACCAACGCAAATAGAGCACAAAATGAAAATGAAGAAAAAATAAGTAAAAATATAATAAAAAAAATACACAAAAATAAAAATAAAATTTAAGGGAAAAAGAAACGAAGATGAAGAAGAAGAAGCCAGACACCTCTCACAATTCTCTGTGGCCTTCTCTTGCAGCGATATTTTCGCTTTTAATTTTATTTCGCTGAATACCTTGAGGAGCGAAGTAAAGTGAAAAGAAGAAGCAGGCCAGGCGGCATTGGCGGCAATCAAGGGGGGTAGAGGTGGAGAAGGAGGGGTTTGCAAAGTGCTATAGCGACATACATAGCCATGAAGGAAAATTTCTGTTGACAGGAAATACACTCGAAATTGGCAATTTTGCATTTACGTTAATAATACTCAAGCGTATTTACAACTTACACTTACATACACATATATATACATATATACATACGTACGTGCATGCATATATACATACGTACGTACATACATACGCGTATTACGCGTGCAACGTGTATCGTGGGTCGTGTTAGGGCGTTACCAACTGTCTGTCTAGGCACAGGAGGAGCAAAAGGTGTGGGGCAGTACACACACACACACTCATACACAAATATATAGGTATATATATACACGCACACACGCATATAAATTGTTGACAGTGCAAAGATGCCAAAAATGGCTGGAAAATTGGGGTTGTTGGGGTTGGGGTTTTGGATTGGGGATTAGGAGGGTTGGTGTAATGGGGTGGTTGGTGCTTGGGCTGTGCCGTGGGCTGATGGCTTGATGGGTGGGTGGATGCGTGGGTGGTTGGCATAACTGTTAGCTAAGCATTGCTGAGCCAATATGATGCGCAATTATTTGTAATGGAGACGTAAATAAGTTGAAAAAGCAAAGTGGCAAAAAGGGAAAATCGAAAATGGGCAAATGTCTTCTTCTCCTACTTTTCATTCTTTTTTCTTCCGTTTTTTTGTCCACTTTTTTTTAGCGGAGTGGGTGAAGCGAAAGAATATGGTTAGCCTTCAGCTTGGGCGCAGATTTGTTGCATTCTTTGCTGTGGCAACTGTGTTAGCTTGGTTTGGCTTTGAGGTGATTGGCGACGGGTAGTGGGTTATGGATAGCAAGCAAGTGAAGGTGGGTGGTGGTGGGGCTGGGGGTGATTTGCTTAAAGTTGTTAGTTATTAAACAATCGAAAAGCTGCCTTTTTGGGGGTGACTTTACCCGCTGTATGTGCGTGTGGGTTGGTGGTTGCGCTGCTCTTTGGGGGTTGCCAGCTGCTATGGCAGACAATTTTTGGTCGTACCGCCCGCCTGCTGTTAGCTCGTTAACTCGATTTGCCCAAACTTGTGTTTTTATGCCTTTTTCCTCTTCCCTTATTTTTTTGTTTCTTGTAATAAATACGCAAAATGCCAAAAACAAAAAACGAACGGCGGCATAGGACAAACGACAAGCTGCGGCAGTTTCGTTGTTTTTTTTTTTTTTTTTCTTCAAAGATGGCGTTTAGCTGTTGAAAGCAAATGCCACACAGAGAACGAAACAGACAGAGAAACAGGGAGAGTGGAGAGTGGGTGAGACAGTGCGAATGAGCAAGCGCTTGTTAGTGAGACTGAGAGGGAAGAAAAAATGAAATTTGCTTTTCAAGCACTTTTTGGCTTATGCATGCTTATGTAGCTTTGAACAGGGTATTTTGATAAAGTTTTTCCAATTACGTTGAAAAACTGGCATCGTTGAGGGTATAGAAGAGAGAAATAGAGATCCAGAGATCAAATATTGTATTTTTTCTTCTACTCTTTTCTGTGGTAAAACTATTTCGATTAGTTTGAGATTATTATATATAATTTATTTTTTCCAGGTATTTCTTCCTTCTCTTCTTTTCCTTCTCTCTTTCTCTCTCTCCCTCTCACTCTCTGTGTCTTAGAAGGGCTTTATTTCACCTATTTGCTTCTTCTGTATTCTTTTACGCTCTCACTATATTTTTTCACTTTCACATCCGTCCTTTTGTCCCTTCATAATTGGCATTGCCAGACATTCTTCGTATAGATTGAACTAATTTTAGATTTTGTCTTTTAATTGCTCTCCCATTTTCATTTAATTATGGACTTAACTTACAAATGAATGTGTTTTATTTTGGAGCTGTTAAATTAATTGAATTTTATTTGGTATATTCTTATTTTTCTACAGTTATATTCTCATTGATCTTCTAGTATCTATCTTCAAAATTAAGCCTTCTTTTTAATTCTTGATGTTCGTTTAGTTAGTTCAACAAAGTCAGCGTTGCCATATTTTCATCAGAATATTCTACTTCTGCTTCTTTGCCTTTCTCTCTCTCTCTCTCTCTTTCACTCCTTTTTTAATACTTTGCTTAATATTATTTGTTATTTTACAATTTCGCCTTTTACTAGTTAAGTGCAATTTATCAAATATTATTGTACTCATTTTGGTCTTATTTCTCCCACTTTTCCTCACTCAACACTACATTGTTGCAACAATAATAATAACAACAACAACAAAAATGCCAACAATCAAACAATATTTGTTTGGGGCGTGGCATAGGGCGGCATTGTTGCGGTACGCTGCTGCAAGCTTCACTTTTCTTTGATTCTTTGGTTTGTTTTGCGTTTCTTTTCCAATTTCACTCTTTGCTCTCAGTTCTCTTTTCACATCTTGAACCCATTGAAAATTCGATAAAAATGGGTATGCTAAGGAAGTGGAGACGTATGTAACAGGCAGGGAGGCGTGTATGTAGTCCAAAACATATGTACATACGCTAATAGATTCTCGATCAGGTTTAACTTACGAATCGATTTATACATTTATTTTCATTTGTTTGCATTATTATCCTGTCCGTCCATCTGTCCGCCCACCGGTGCTCATAGATTGCAATAACATTGTGGAAATTATTGTTAAAAGTTGCTAACGATTTCCAATTGAAAATTATGTTAGGGTATCTGTTAGTCAAGCAAACCGCACACTGGATTTTTTAAGGTTTTTATTCTATTGTTGTTGATGTTGTTGTTGTCGTTTCTGTGTTTTGTGTCATTGTCATTGTTGTTTGTTGTTTGTTGTTATTGCTGTCTGCACAAAGCTATTTTCCTTGGCATTGATTTTCCGCTGTGCTAAAATTTGCTTACTGCTCGTCTCCTCTGGCACACCCTCCTCACTGCCGCACCTTGCCCCAACACTTGACCAGATTTGCCCCATTGTTGTTTGTGTTTGCAGTTGTTGTTGTTGTTGCATTTGGTTTTATGCGCTTTCATTTTGTTCGCATTTCTTTAACCATTTTGCGTTTCTGCTTTGTCGCTCATTTTATACGCTAGCATCGACGTTAACGTCGACTGCGCTGTGTTGAAGCAGTGAAGCTTAAATGAAATAATTGGGCAGTTGCTGAGTGTTTTTGTGTCCCCCTCTCTCTCCTATCACCTTTCCCCTCCCCCCCCCCCCCCTTTTGTTGTTTGTTCGCTTTTTTATTGGAAGCAAAAAAAAACATATATTTTTTTATCGGCGTTTGGCTTCCAATTCTTCGACTATTCAATTATTTATGTGCCCAAGCAGCACTTGAGGTTGATGCAGCGCAATAACATACTGAAAGAGACGGAAACAGACAAAAAAAAGAGAGAAATAGAGAGAGCGAGCGAAAAGGGAGATTAAGGCTTGAGGCAGCGTTTTGTTTGTGTTTGGCAGGTGCTTTAGCAATTTTCTCATTTTTCAATTTTGCGTTTTATAATTAGACGTTATTTTCCATTCTTTTGAAGTTGTTGCCGTAGTTTAAGTTGTTGTTGTTGCTGTTGTTGCTGTTGGTAACTAAATTTGCTCGCCTTAAAGTCTAAAATTAATTCCATTATTTTGCTTATTCTCCTTATAAATAAAGAGTTACAACTAAAGAACTCCATCAAAATTACGTAAAGACTGTCAATTGAAAACTATAGCAACATTTTTGAAGAAATCTATTTTAAAGCTTGTTGAACATAATTACATTAATTACGTTATTTAAGATTAAATGGGCAAGAACTATAAAAGACTAATATTTTTTCTATAAAAAAAGCAATTAATCATAACAAATTAACTTTAGTAAAAATAATAACTGCCTTTACGAAAATAATAAATATTCTAAATTTTGTTTTTATAGTTGGATTCCAAAATTTCAACAATACTTATTGGACTTGAAAATGATGTGAAAATTTGATGCCAAGGGATCCACAAGATATGATGCCTCAAAAACTGAATTCAAATTTATTCACATAATATACAACAGTATTATTTAATGTTTAAAATGTTTTTTTAATTACGAAAATTAAAATTGAACATTTAAATGTATTATATTATACATTTTGGCTGTGGTTGTTCTTTAGCTGTAACTTTTAGTTTGTTACCTTAAGTTTATCAGTTTTAAAAAATAAATAATATAGATTTTAGTAATTATTAATTTATCGGTTTGTTTCCTTTACATCTGCATAAGACACGTAATTTATATTTTGAGCGTAATAGACAACTAAACGTTTATCGATATCTTCGAGCCTGCAGGACACGTGCTTTGCCACACAACGACTTCTTTCCTACTTTGTCGTCCTGCTTTTTCTATGGTCTTCTTCTTTAATTTAAGAAAAAGAAGAAAAAGCAACAGCAACGTGGCTCGCAACGAATCACAAACCAGGCCAAATTGTGTATTTGGCTTGTGTAAAATTCATTTGGCAATAAACCTGGTTGCCGAAACACAAGCTGCCACACCCCACAGTCTCTGCTATCGCCACCTATACATTTAAGTATATACATATATATGTATGTGTGTATATGTATATGTGTATTGGGACAGCAAACATGCCATTCAAATGGGCAACTAACTTGCAAAAAGCAACAAACCCTTTTGTGGTCGAAACATTTTGTTTTCTTTTTTTTGTTGTTGCTCTTTTTTTAGGGCACAACGTTTTACAACACTGCAAATGCTGCACGGAAATAGCGGTAAATATAAAGCACAAATATATATGGTGAGAGGGCGTTTAATGTGTCACTTTGCATGTGGGTGTGTATACGTGTGTGTGTGTGTGTGTGTGTGTATGTTCAAATATTTATTAACCCATCAACACATGCGGAAGTTTTGTCGGCCGTTTCGTAACACATAACATTCAGAGAGCCAAGGACTAAAAAGGACACGATAAACGCCTCAACACCCATGTGTGTGTGTGTACATTCGTGTGCGTATGTGTAGGTTTTTTAGTGGTAACAAATTCGTATAGCGTTGCAAATTGCTGTCAACAGGGAAATTAATAAAAAAAAAACCATACACGCAAACAGAGAAGAAAAGTTAAAGCAACATATTACAGAGTACTCCGTTCACGGTTACTCGTTATTCGGTATTCGGTACTCGTTACTTGCTACTTGCTACTTGCTACTCGTTACGGGCCTTTAAAATGTGTGGGCAATAAAAACAACTTTTGTGGGCTGTGGAAAGGTTGCAAAATAAAAATAAAATAAAAATATAAAAAAAAAATTCCAGGGAGTGCGTGTACGACCCTTAAATAGATTAACACGTTTAATATTCAATTTGCACACGCAGAGTGTTGTAAAAGTGGCAAAACGCACCACTGTGCGAATACATTGAATACATGAATCATAGTATAAATCGCTTTACTACTCGAAACGGGGGCTGTTCGCAACTTGCCATTTGATTAGATTAACGATGTTTTAAGTGCCGAATTTATCGGTTTTAAAAAACTAACAACGGCAACAACGACAAGAGCAGTTTTGCCACTGTCAAGTTGTTGAATAACTAAATAAGTCATAACTGTGATATGAATGGAATGAATGCATTTATTGATCAGCGAACATATAATTCATGACTAAACCGTAATCAAGTACCTGTATAAGAACAAATTATTGAATCGATAACAAATGCATAATTAAATTATGTTTATGCATATTTTGAGAAAGAACATTAACTAGTCAAAGCATTATCAATATATTATATTATATACAAATAAATAAAAACAAACCTGTGAATTTTACGTTCATTTGGTTGGCTAATTGTTGAAAAATTTCAAATAAAAATAAAATATGTAGCATTGAGGTATTCATGATGCATTCAAATGCTTGTACTTGAACTAAATAATTTGCTTACGAATACAAAAAAAAAAAAAAAAAAACACAACCAACTTTATTTATTCATCTTGTCTACAATATTGTTGTTGTATTCATTCATAGCTTTCTAATGCTGCATGTATTCATTTCATTCAAAGCTTTTCACCACTTTACAACACATGTTTAGCTTTTAGATTCTTGGTTATTCAAGTGGCGCTTATTTATTTTTTATTCATAGTTTAATTTTCTTTTTTTTTTTGTAAGTTTTCTTGGTTTCTTTTCTTTTTCATTTGTGCCAAAAGCAGAAGTGAAGAAGTTTCGCATGGGATTTGCGTGGCAATGTTGCATGTCCATTTGCTGAGGCACTTTCCCAACGTGGCACTTGGCAACATGTTTGCAACGAGGCTTTTAAATGCAAATCATGCAAAAATCGCAAAAACTCTTTTTCAGCACCTCTTTGTTTGGGTCCCTAGTTCGAATCTTTTGGATTCGTTTGGCCTAAAGTGAGTTTTGAGTTTGAGTTTTCTCTACGCATTAACTGGGCACAAAGCCACTTAAAGGCCCCAGCCTGAAGCTGATGAGCTGACTAGCCTTGTAGCTATAGCCGAAGGAGACTGACGGAGGGTGAGAGAGATAGAGAGAGATAGAGAGAGAGAGAGAGAGAGAAAGAGAAAAAGTGAGAAAGAACGCTAGTAATTGCAATTAATGTTATGTGAGCGTGACTAACAGATACCCTGAATCAAGATTTATAAATTTATTTGACACATAAGTTTGAGTATGTACATACGTATGTATGTTGTGACTATGTCTGTGTATATACATACACATATGATATATGGTAAATGGAGAAACTCACAGCTGTGGCAATAACAGCAGCTGGTTATCATTTCTAATGTAATAATATCATTATAAATAGGGTATGCATTTACTCGAATCGATAAATCGGAATGAGAAGCTGCCTTCTTCTGTTCCGTGGTACATGTATTTGCACAACTTGAGGATACCCTGCGAATTTCGAAGGTCCTCTCAATGAACCTAGGGTATAATATGTATAATAAATAGAATGATGGAAAATCTTCAGCAAGTTGCTGTGTTTACACGCCGCATTGTTGAGTGCTTCCTAGAAAATATGACGACGACGAATCTGCAGTCTGAAGTGGCTGCTGCCTTTGGCTGATCATGCAGCAGGCTGTAGCAGAGGCAAATACAGACACAGAAACAGAGGCAGGGATAGGGACAGAGACAGGGGCAGGCAATTGGTGGGCCAGCGCCAGCATCGGAGAAAAGCCGACAACGTCACTCTCGAGACCCTCGGTTCGGCTCCTTTCGACGCTTGCCACTTGTTGTCATCAATTTGTTGGCTCTTTCACTTGCTCCTCCGATTCCAATTGCAACTGCAACAGCCACGACAACGGCAACAGCAACTGCAACTGCACTGTTTATGCAGCAGTTGAGTTGCTGCCACTTTTGGTTGCATTTTCATTGGAAACGTATTTTGGGAAATTATCTTTACTATTTTTAATTTTTTCATTTTCTCATTTCGTTTTGTTTTGTTTACGTTTCGGTTGTTTGCTTTTGGGCCGGGTTTTCTTTTCTTTTTCCTTTTTTTTTCATGAAAACTGAACTTGTAGTTTTCCAATTAAAAAAATTATTATCAAAATACTTAATAGGCCCAACTGCTACACTCTTTACCTTCTCGTTTACAATTTTTTTTTTTATTTTTTGTATTCATTTACAATTTTTTCCTTTTCAATTTTTCCCCATTTTCTTGCTGATTCATTGTCACATAATTAACACTTGATATAGCAATTTTCCACACAAAATTTCAATAAATTGTTGCCCAATGTGCGAAAAACTATCAAATTACTTTTTGTAACAGGGCAGGAAATGCGCAAAGGCATCTCAAGAGTTTTCCGTTTTTGCCTCTTTTCCTTTTCTCTTTCTTTTTTTACGTTTCCCTTAGAGCATTTCGGAAGTGCGTCTGGTCTATAATACGAATATTATTATCACGAATATCTTAAGAAGACGCCCACCTTTTTGAAGGCTGATTTTAATCGCTTCGTGCGCATTTTCGTTAAGATTTTCACTTTTTTTCTGCACTTTTATAAATGTGTGTATGGTATATATTTATTTTTTATTTTTGTATTGTTACCAAAATTGGTGCGATTGATTTTCATGCGGTTTTTTTTCTTTTGTTTTGTTTTGCTTTTTCTTTTTACACGTGGCAGATGGAAAATCAAATAAAGCGAATAAATTCCGGCGAGAGAAGCCAGGTAAATGCAAGCAAAAGGCAAAATATGTCTAGACGGACGTGAAGTGCTTATAAAAAACTGAAATCATATTTTTTAGTAAAAAAATAAACATAATACAAACATTTGCACATGTAATAAAAGTCAAGCAAGGGAACGAGAGTTTATGAACTTGACCATAACGTAAATTAAAAAAAAAAATTGAAATTTCGGAAATGTTGAAGTCTGAAAGAACTAAATATTTTGAAGAACCATATTGAACTTGGGTGGCAAAATGTAAGTATATGTAAAACCATTAACAACAAGTTCTTGCTTTTTGACATACAATAAATACGAGTACATATATGCAATTTGCAAGGCATTAGACCCTGGTTTAAAAGTTAAGACAAATAATGTACAATATACTCGTATGTATGTACCTAATAAATAGAACACTTTAAAAAATACAACCAGTCGTAGCTGAATCATTAATAGTAGCTGCAATCACTCAAAACACACTAATTCACACACTAATCGACACTATTTTTTAGCACTCATATTAGAATTATGTCCTTGTTAGTCCAAGTACAAAATTTATTTAATGAAAAGTGCTTCTGACTAAGGCCAATTAATTAATTAATGAGAATGAAGCCAACACAAAAGCACAACAACAACAAAATACATAAAAAAGCACACATACACAAAGAATGAGGAACAACAATAATTAACAATTATTCAATTCCATATATCTTCTTCTTTATTGTCATTTAATTTTTTCGTTTATTGCATCAGCCTTTTAGCCAGCTTGTCATCTTGTTGGCCATTAAGAGTGTGTGGTTGAAAATAGCTGAGGCTATTACGTAAACAACAACAGGATCAACAATGGAGTATTACAAGTGCCACCACATGACAGCGATCCAGGCTATAGAGCCAAAATATCCAAATCGCTAGATAACCAAAACTCAAAATACAATTCCCAAGGACATGACCCAAGTTCATATGAGGACAGCACATGAAAGAAAGGCAAATAGTTTTAATTGTAACGAACTTTAAATACCCTTTGAACAAAGAGTTTAAATATGGAAAAAATAATTAAAATGTGGAAAAGAAAATTGTGAAATTCTTGTTATTATTCACACAGTTCAAAGCCTCGTCTTCATCAACTTAATTTTTTATTAAAGTAACAAATTTGTTTCTTTTATGAATGTAATAAAATACAATATATTTTAATATTTGTTCGGTGAGATGTATGTTTTATTTGAATTTAAATTGTTTCTTGCACTGTACCACATATTAAATGCATAAAATATTGGAACTTTGTACGAAAGAGCATAAAAAACAAGGCACGATAGCTAACATACGCTCTAAGGACTCGCACTTGCATGACTTTCAAGTAAATATTTATTAAAAAATATAAATAAAGTAAAAGGCTAAGCAACACCTAAGCAAAGGGCAAAAGGCTGAAGGCATAAGACGAAATAAAAGGCAAAAATAAGATGAAAAAAAAAACCGAGCAAGTGCCAAGCTAAAAAGTATGCTACAACTATGGAACTCTCATCGATGGAGCAGTAGGAGGAGCAGATGCAGGGGCAAAGACAGAAGGACGACCAGGAGCAGAAGGGAGTGTAACTATCTGGCTGGCTGGTGGTGGTTGTGTTAGCTTTCAGGGCCGTTGGGTTTTTGCTAGTTTGTCGTATAGTCCTGCCCGCTCAATGGCCACTCAAATTAAGGATAACAACGTGGCATCATCAGCATCAGTAAAGTAGCAATTTTCCCTGTAAAAGGATATGCTATAGCTGCTGCTGCTCTGCCTACTCCTGCTCCTGTTGCCGCTCAGCTCCTGATGCTGCGGTTAACCACTCGAGTCGATTTATTTTGTACACAACTAGCGTTGCTACTGGCTGTCTCTTGGCCATTGTACAGGCTATAGAAAAGGACCAAGACGTTGCCTTTTTAACAGTTCAACTTGGCCCAAAGCAACAGCAACAGCAACAACAGCAACAGCAACAGCCACAGCCACAACAACAACAAATTCTTTTTGTTGTGCAAACACAAACGGTGGCCCTACAGCAAATAGAAGTAGCTAAAGAAATGAGACGGTAGTAGCAACAACAAACACAACAACAACAAAAACAAATTTGAAAAGGTCAACTGTGAAAGCAACAGCAACAACAGCAAGAACAACAATCATAACAATTCTGTAGTGTGAAATTTAAACAAATTGAATGCATTGCTTCTAGGCAACAAAACAAACATTTGAAACAAAAACAATTTATTAACAGAACACAAATGATAGGTGTGTAAAAAAACAGCGGAAGACAGAAAGAGAGAGAGATAGAGAGAGAGAGAGAGAGAGAGAGAGAGAGAAGGAAGATGGCAGATTATACACTTTTAGCTAGATTTGGTCAAAAGCAAAACAGGCAAATTGACTCGTATGCATGTGGGCGCTTTTACAGTCTCATTCTCTTTCATTTTCTTAACCTAAAATATTATTGCAAAATAATTAAACAAAAATGAAGAAGAAGAAATTAGAGAATTTCCGTTCAAGTTAAAGTTTTGTTAAGTGCTAAACAATTCGAACCAAACTATATATATTATAGAATATACTTTAGTTTATATATTGATAAAATAATACAATTAAAATTAAAAATGAAATTGTGACAACAAATTGGCAAAGTTAAATCTATAATTATAGACCTAAAAATAACTATTTGCCTTGAATATTTTCGCTTGAAAATTTTATTAGTGTGTTTCAAAATTGAAGTGTGGTTTTTCTCTTAAAAATATTTAGTTCATTTATTTTTTTTAAGATAATAAAAATAAATAGTAGCTTACTTTGATATTTGTTAAATAATATTTTTAATAGTTGATCACTTGGGTCTTTAATTTTGAAATTTTAACATAAATAGTAAGAAAGTTTTTACTTACAGATAATGAAATGTTTAAGGATTATAGCTCTTTTATTATTAATTTTTTTTTTAAATTTATTTATTATTTCAAATAATCATTAAAAAATTAGCTTTACCCTTTAGTTATCGTTAATTTTTGAATTGTATTCAAACCTAACCCAAATTCAACCCAACACTTTCGATCGGCAAGATTTTGATTCAGATCAGATTCCAATATAGACGATACGATGAGACTAAAACTTTGTACAATCATCTTCTTAATTTTTGATAACATTTCGAAAAGATCTGTATCGTATTTAGAATCTTCAATTAAAATATACTAAATAATAGTTAATTGAAATACATATGTCTCTTATCTTAATTGTTTTAAATTGTATATTGATAAATGCTACAATTTCATTTACATTTCAAAAATGCAATAAAATCGTTCACTGCAGCGAGCGTGTACTGTATTTACAATTGAAGTATATTGGAATGCAATTAGAAGACTTTCGAAGCAGCAACAATTATGCGCCTAATTAGCGGCACACACGTACACACACACACACACACACACACACACACACACACACACACACACACACACAAACACAAACACATACCCATACCATTTGAAGTGTGTGTAAAATTTCACACTTTCACACTTTGCGTTGAGCGCACTTGGCGGGCACGTGTGTGTGTGTGTATGTGTGAGTATGTGTGTGTGTTTGGTGTGTTATTAATAAGCTTTGAAGCACATTGGCTTTCCCCTTTAGTCCTGAGCTTAACCCTTTCGTATTGTCGCCGTCAAGCGTTTGGCCTAAATGTGTTTTATTTGTTGTTTCATTGTTTTAATTTTGCTGCTCAGCGAAGCGAAAACAAAGCAAGTAAGCGACGACCATGCGCATACCCTGTACAAATCCTTAAGCTAAAAGCTTAATTTCCAGCTTCAGCTTGAGTTTATGGCTACAATTTCAGTTCAGGTTTTTAAGTCTAAACTTTAAGTCTAAACTTTAGCATAAGCTTCTCGAATTTAATCTCTTAATTTTAACTTGGAAGTTGAGCTACAGTTTCAGCTAAAAAAATACACTTAAAATTGCACCTGAGGTTGAGATGCAGTTATATTCTCAGTTTAAACTTAAATTTGAGCTGTAGTTTCCGCGCTTTCTTCCATATTTTGTCTCTAGTTAATTAATCATTTTCAATTTAAATGTTTTAAATAAAAGAAAAGGTATAAAAGAAAGGGTATCACAAAGTTGTGCAGATTAGTGTACACTTGTATATGTTATTTTTTAATGCTTAAACGGGATCAATAATAGATAAATAACAATTTATATACAGGGTATGCAGAGTATTTGACATAGTTACCCTATGAGAACTAGGATATCTTGTAGTCATAATAGTAGAGCTACAAATTTCCCAACGAGTTAGACGTAATGGTTACATCAAGTGCTCGCGGATTTTGCGCTTTAAGTTACAGGATATCTAGAAGTCGGATACTTTTCATGTAAGCTTTCAAGAGCAGACTCTGTAAAACATCCTTATAAATAACATGTGTATACATATGTGTACGTATGTACAAACATATGTATAAGATAGTTAAATCATTAAGCTGGCGATTTTGGTATATTCTTTTTTTTTTAATAGTATTAATTAGCCTTTTCTCGTTCCTCTCCCCTCCCCCCTCTGCTACAACTCATTCCACGGTAAACTTGGTCTCTCAGAGAACGAACTCACCTGCAAATTGTGCGCCAAAATGTTGCTGAAAATGTCCTCGAAATTCGTGGGGCGTGCTGAAGCCGGGCGGGAGGAAGCCGCGCAGATAGGCGGCTGCTGCCAGCGTCGTCATATGGTGATGATGTGCGGCCGCTGCATTTGCCGGATCGGCGGCTGCTGCGTAGCCGGCGGCAGCATAAAAATTTGCCGGATTAAATACGGGTAGCTGGCAGTGTGCAGCGGCAGCGGCAGCAGCGGCTGCAGCAGCTGATAATCTTGTAACATCCGGTGAAATGGAGCGGTCCAATGTTTGTTGTTGTTGCTGCTGCTGTTGTTGTTGTTGTTGTTGGTGAACGGCACTGGAGCTGCTGCTGCTGCCGCCAACTGCTGACTGTTGCGGTGTATTTGCATTGCGAGGAGGCGGCGTTGCGGCGGGTGATAATGGTGCTTCAGTGGCACTTGGCGTGGCAGCAGCGGCTGCTTGTGAGGATTGTTGTTGCTGCTGTTGCTGTTGTTGTTGTTGTTGCTGCTGCTGTTGTTGGTAGGCGCCAACGCCGACGCCAAGGCCTAGAATCTCCTGTATGGCAAATGGTGTTCGCATTTTGGTCGCTTGCATTTTGCCGTCGGCTCTTCTTCCACAGAAGAAGAAGACGACGCGAAGAAGGTGAAGTAGTAAATGTAGACAAAGCAGAAGCAAAAGCAAAAAGGAAATGCTCTCTTTCTCTCTCTCTCTCTCTCTCTTTCTCTCTCTCTTTCTCTCTCTTTAATGATTTATTGCACTTGCCTTTTATTTATTTAGTTGTTTTTGTCTTTAGCAGGTTTACATAGTTCACAGCACACACAAAAAAATGTATATTTATTTATGTATGTATATCAATTGGTTATTAAATTTAATTGAAATTGCAATTATAATTAAAATTATAATTATAGAGATATTGAACACAGTTTTAACCAAGTTTTTCTTTATTTGTACCTAATCGAATTTGATTTCAATACAAAAGTTTCTCAAGTTTTAACTGTTTTATAGCACAAATATAAAAACAAAAAAAATAAATAAGGCTGATAGAGAGCTTCGAGATGACGTTTCTCTGTCTGTGTGTCTCTCCGCTCTCTATGTATGCGCGTGTGGATGTGTATGTATATACGTGCGCGCGTGTGTGCGTGCATATATGTCCGTGTAAACGTCAACCGCTTGCGTTCGGCATTGCCAACGTACGAAAACGAACTGAAGTTAAAGCGCGCGCTGCACGCGAGCAAAAGCGTTACGTTAACGTCGCTGCCGGCGCCAGCTGCGCCGCCAACGCCAACGCAACGCTTGCACAGCCTATGCGAGTTTGAAGTTTTTTTGATGGTTATTCTCTTTCTTTCTATTTATTCTTTTTGTTTCTTATTTGCCGCCGCTTTAACGCGTTCAGCGCTTCAACTGCTTTGCCAGCTAACTGTCGACTGAATCTGCGGCTGCTGCGTACGAACGTCGCTGCCAGCTATCAGCTGCCTTTTGCTACGCCATCTTTTGCGTGCCAGCGAGATGGCAATATTCCACCGAGCATTGTCGCATGCTATTTCGCTCTGACACGGTAGTCCGCTTCCAATTTGTAGGGGTAATGCGTGTACGTGATCTCAAAGCATGCTATCTCTCACGCACTTGTGCGGTTCAATGCTATTGCTATCGCACGCGTTGCTGGAAGTGCTCACATACATAGTGTATACGCTATGTGTGTGACTGGAATGTTGTGTGCCTGTGTTGAATACGTGTGTTAATTATGCGACGTTTGCGGCATTTGCTGCCCGCGCAGTGGCCTCAGTTTTCAGTTTGCTTTTCGCCGCCAATTTGGCGGGCCACACTGCAACGATTTTCGTTGGTTTTCTCACACTATGTATATACATATATGCATATATACTAAACATATATAAATATATGTGTGTGTGTGTATGCATGCGTGCAAGTGTGTGATTTACGTGATTTACTCTTTTGATTTTTTTTTAAATCATAATTTTTTTTTAATTTGTATGTTTGTTTAAAAGTTTCACAAAAATGATTATTCTAAATAAATATATCGAAATCTCAATAACAAAAATCCTTTTTTTTACCCATTTTAGGCATATTTTTTTGTTTGTGCTTTTCGTTTTATGGACAGTGGCTTAAATAAATAACTCATTGGTAATTTACTATGATAAAAGTTATTATTACGGCATAATAAGTATAAATTTTAGCAAAGCAAAGTATGAAACATATTTTTACATGCACTTAATTTTAATTTAGGAATTTAATGAAAAGTTGAATTATACATATTGATTAATTAATCCATTTTTAAAATTAACGATTTGTTTATTTGGTTTTCATATGTGACTTATATGGTATATTCTGTTTTTTATTACTCGAAATCTCATTGCACTTAGCACTTTAGAAAATAAAAAAATTATTTCAATATTATCCTAATTACGATTTTACGAGATTAAGGAAGATTTCAATTAAAATCAAATCTAATTGCGACTTATCTTTGTTTCCTATTTCTGAACTCTTTTTTTGTGCCAAAGAAAATGGAATGAATATTCCTTGTTTGATTTAGATTTTCAATTAATTAAATATTAATAGACTTATAATATAAATAATAACAACATTGATTTGATGAACTCTTTAAAAACTTAAAAAAAAATAATTCTTATGATCAGGCAATTTTTAATTTATTTATAAAATAATTAATCAGGATCAATAAGCTTTTTATAGGGAAATGCAGATTGACTTAAATTATTGTATATTTACTCCGAGTATTAACAATTTTTCCAATCATTATACATATTTCATTATTTGCATACAGCTGTATATTCTAAATATAATAATTATATGAAAGTAATTATTATAAATTGATTAGCATTGTTTTTCTCTGTCTGCAACTTTTAAATTGAGTCTTCTATTCCAATAGCTTGCATTCACGTGAACATTGGCATTTTCCATTGGCTAAGTAGCTACCTTCCAGTGGTTTTTCCATGGCCAATTATTCCCGTTGCTGTGTTGCCAAATTGCAGGAATTGATGGCCAACAACAAAATAAAACCAATACAAAAAAGTTGGGCATGTTAATTAAGCGTTTAGTCTTAGTCGAAATTTAAGTTACAGTAGAGATTTTCACTATATTTACATTTGTATTTGTCTGCTCATATCGATCAGCTATCTCTTTCCTTTCTCATCATTGTGTGTGTGTGTGTGTTTGTTTGTGCGTTTGTGTGTGTATGTATGTTTGTGCAGTTGTTGCCATTAATTAGTGGCATTGCATAACAATTGCATAATCAATTTGCCATTTCAATTAACACCCCGGCAATTACAATTAGGCTCCAGGTTATCATGTTCTCCCCTGCCCTTGCACCTCTCTACTTAGTCTCCAACTGCAGCCGATAGATGGCGTATAATTAGCTGGCAACTTGCATGAGGCAAATGCAATTTGCCATCAGTTTAGTAGTATCGATCATACGCAACGTTGCCCATTTGCATATTATTTAGTGTTCTCCCGGCTTTTTTTAATACATTTTCATTATTATGCTGTTGGTATGCTCGCACTATTTAAGTCTGCTTTTAAATGCAATTCAATTTATTAATTGCTCCCTCTTCAAACTTTAATTGAATGCATAATATTTATGACAACCCAATATAGTTGGGTTGCATTTACTGTTGCCATTCGAGACTGGAAATAGTTATAGCAACAACTACAATAACAGCAACAACAAGAATAATATCTAGAATAATATTTAAATTAACTTGTTAATTTTAATTTTATGACTATTTCGACGCTTTGCTTGATGCGCTCCTGTTAACCTGAATTAAAATAACCCGTACGAGAATTGGCAAAATTTAAAACTGATATAAAGGGTATTTATAAATATAAAATGCTGTGGTTGCATTCCATTCTTAGTAGAATACTACAAATTATTCCATTTCAAATTAATCCAATTATGCGCTATAACTAAAATTAAAATTGTTATTAAATGTTTTCAATCAAATATTTCAATTAATATTTAGAAATAAATTGTGCAAAGAATTTAATTTAATAGTTAAACAATAAAATTTGTTCACTTTCTTATAATTGAATTCGGATATTTGAGATTCAATAGATCGCCTTACATATGGTATGTACCATATGTGTGTATACATTGTGTGTATAATATATAAATTGACGATATATTATATTTTCATCATGATTACTGTTTTCTAATATTATATTTTAAAGAAATATTTTTTTTTAAATAACAATGAATAAAACGTGGTATTCTATAAAATAATTGATTTTGTATCCCTAATATTTGATCACTTCAGATTAACTAGCCAAGCTCAATTCCTTTGCCTTGTGCATTGCTGGTGCTTTCACACACGTTGTGTATGGAGAATTTGATCACGAATTTCAATTTCCGTTTGGCATGTCCTTAAGGACCTGTGCGCCGACTCATATTATTTCATATTTATAATTTATAATGTAATCTGCACTTCAGCCACAAAGAAATGTCGCATAAATCACAAATGCCACTTGCATGCCCCACCCCCATCCCCCTCTAAATAAAAAAAACCCAGTCTCTTCCCTTTTACCCCCCCCCCCCCCTTCCCGACCCCATCCACACCTCCGCCACTTTTTCGCTTTTGTGTCCCTGCACAACGCACTAGCACGTCGTATGCGACTATTTGAAATACATATGTATGTATGTACGCAGTTTCATAAGCAGCAAACACTTCATGGGCACGCCAAAGGACTCTGGTCTAAAAGCCTTTGCCTCGTCATTTTGATACCCTCAACCCATTAGATGTGCCTACAATGGGTATCATCAGGTTGTGCAAATGTTTGCAACAAAATCAAGACCGAAATGTCTGCGATTCCATGTAACCACACACACTCTTGATCAGGATATAATGTTGTATGAATCAAGCAAGAAATTTCGATTGAACCGAAAGAAAAAGAGATGTATAAAAAGACAGAGAGAGAGAGATAGAGAGAGCAGAGAGAGATAGAGAGATTGAGATTGAAAGAGATTGTCAGCAGTTATGATATTTATTTAAATTGTTGCAGCCGGCATGAAAATAATTGCTTGTTTTGGTTTTTTTTTTTGCACATACAAATACAAGTGTATGTGTACATGTATGCTTAGGCATACATATCTACGTGTTTTAATGTGAGTGAACTCATGTTCGTGCGTACGTATTCAGTTTCCACGCACTTTTGCTTAAGGGTATCTCGTAGTCGAGCTCGATTGACTGCAACATTTCTATTTGTTTCTTTGGTTTGATGCTCGTTGCGTTATTGTTGTTGTTGTTTTGTTTGATGTTCGACGGCCACTCGAAATGCATTTAAAAAGTTTTTCACATTGGGCACACTTGAGGCATGTTTTATAGACTGTGTTTTTGTTCTTGTTTTCGGTTTTATGTTTTTCATCACGAATGCAAATTGAAATTCGTTTGATTTTCATATTTTGATTTGTTTGTATTGAAATTTTCATTTTCATAATTTATTAAATTGATTGATCCTTTGATTCGTTGCTGGGCGTTGCATTCGTTGCTTCTCACTCGTCGCCAATTGTCACACTGCGCAAAATGTGTTGCCTACTTTTGGGCGTTGCTGCTTCTGTCTCATTAGACTAAAAGCCAAAAAAATAATTGGGCAATTGGCTGCCGCAACATCTGCCATGTTTTTGGGCTCTTTTTTGGATGTTTATTTTTTAAATACTTTTTTTAAATTCCTGTTTTGCAATTGTTTTTGCTCACTTGGCGTGTTGCTCCCAGGGGAGCAACTGCATCTGACTGGCAATTGGAGCCGCTTCTGGGCGTGCATTACACTTGGAGTATTAGCCACTCTGGCTGATTTTGTGTTCAACTTGGCCGCATTTCGATTACATTCATTGCCCTTTTGTTGTTGCTTAGCCAAAAGGCGTTAACAAATTGCCATTGTCCTTGGGCATTGCCGGGGGCACGTTGCATTAACAGCTTCAGAGGCTAATGGACGTAATCATGACACGAAATATAACGTTTAACTAATGGCTTTATAGCTTTAAGCACAATTCCGTTATAGATTTCGTCGTATCGTTACATAATTTCCAGAGAAATTGGCTACACACGAGAAAACAAAAAATATAGTACAAAAAAGTTTTGATATTAAATGGAAACTTATAAGTTTTTTAAAGGAACGAGTCGATGAATAGCATGTGGCTTTTCTGAAATTAAAGAGCACAGAAGTTTTCTTTTTTCTTCCATTTTTTAAAATTAGTTGAAAGTTTTTCTTGTTTTTTTTTTCATGCAAAACTAGGCTCAAAGGAACCGAAATTTATAAATTCTTGCACGCTTAGAAGATTTGTTTAAGTAGGTGTCATGGCAGGCGCTAAAGAGGGGTAAAACAAATAAAATAAAACAGTAAAACATTTACACCGCCTTTCTATGTGATTTGTCTGTAAATCTTCTACCCCTTCCATTCTACCACTACTTCTCTAAAGGGGCCAGCTCACCACCATCACTGTCATTCGCTCCCACTCCCACTCCCACTCCTCATACCTCCCATCCCCCCTGTGCACCATGATAAACTCAAACCCCGCTGTTGTGCACACTTCCAATGGGGCGACGCTGCTCAGAGCCACTTGGAAATCGTTAATTTCATAATTACATGTTTCATGCACACGCTCTACAAGAGTACAAGAATATGGCCCAAAATGGGCGACACCACACAGACCCATGCATACATACATATATACGTACATACATACATATACAGTCTGCTGCTGCTGTGTGTATGAGTGGCACATAAGTGGCAACCAGCCAGAAAGCCAACACCATTTTGGCCATAATTTAGTTTTGCTCGTCCATTAGCAGGCCAGGCCACAGCAACAACAGGAACAGCAACAGCAACAGCAACAGCAACAGCAACAGCAACAGCAATAACAACAGGAGCAGCAGCAACAATAACAACAGCAGCAACAAAAGCAACAATAATAGTCTTTTGAGACGTCAGCCTTTGTTGCAATGCCACTCAGCAAGAAATCAGCACCAGCCACAGTCACAACAGCAACGCCAGTGCCAAATATAAATCATAAATGCCGGACGACTACATACCCTTAGGTTAAGTCCAATACACGTCCATATAATATATGTTATATGATATGTTACACTAATATATTTGTAATACTTATATTATTTTAAAGTTACAGATTTTCTTTGTATTGTTTTGGGATTTTTGTTCAAATTTTTTGGATACATTTGATCAATAATTACAGGGTATAAGAACAGTGGCACCAGACCCAGGGCCCTTCTACCTTATAAGGCAAAGGAGGGGTCCAAGCGGGATTACTACCAAGAGGAGCAGACCAAAAGAAGAAGCAGAAGCAAAGGCAGAAGAAGGACGAGTGGATAATTATTAATAATTATCGCATTGACGTGTTTTCGTTTTCAGTTTTTCCTTCTGTTTCTTTTTTATATTTATTTTGTGGGTTGTGTGTATATGCGTGTGTGTGTGCTTGTGTGTGTGATGAGTGTGCACATGTCTGTATATAAGTATGCATGTATATGCTATGTATGTACATACATACATATCGCCGGTTCGCTTGACTTGCTCGTCTTGTTGTAACTTAAGTGGTTCATATAATTGGTCAACTTTTGCTGTTATTTCTGCTCCTTTTACTTCTGCAGGCACACACACACACACACACACACTCAGAAACACACGCTCACTCACATACACACGCTCAGTTACCCTGATATTATCAATACAAATCTGCTTAACCGAAACACTGTGATTCCGTTCTTTATTCCTGGGGGGCATTTTCCTGGAAGCGCTGCATATTACAATATTATTGTACAATGTAAATGAATTGTCAGAACTTTGATAACCCAATAGTCTATATATTATATATAAAATAGTTCGACCAGATTGGCAATAGGAATAGTGATGTTTCCACAGCCCAAACCGTAAAAGGTAAAATCTCTTAAATTCACAGTAGCTTCCTATTATGTTTTCCATGCGATTTCGTTCTACCTTTTTTTTGGAAAATTCTTAGCGGGATCTGCATACTTAGAATTTGCAATAAACAATTGGAAAGTGCTCCAATTTAATTGACTGCAGAGTGAAGTCATCTAGCCCCTTTATAGCGGCGAAAACTAAAATAAGCAAAACAAAGAGGAGCGTTGCCAAATAGATAGTTGTAGAATTGTCAACACGGGCGCATTGATTGAAAATAAATAAATGAAATTTGAAATGAGATGAAAAATTAATTCAACCAAATTTTTGCAATAAATTTTTGATGATAATTGCCATTATATAGATTCAGGTATTAATACGAAATAGAAACTTACTCAAACGCGTCGAAATTGCGAAGATGCCTTATCGTATAATTACATTTATCACATATGTATGTATGTATGCATAGCGCCTTTATACATATGTATGTACATTTATTTACAAGAAGAGAAATGTCGAAAGATAGCAAAAACTTAGAATTTTGCTTAGTATTAACATATGTATATGTATGTACATACATATGTATCCTGTATATGTATGTAGGAATGACAATGTTGTATAAAGTGATAAAGCGTTAAATTAAATATAATAGATCATATTAAAAATTCTCATACAAAATAAAAGGCGCAATTTTTTTGATTTTCAACAAGGGTACATTTATAGTGTTGCGAAATATATAATTTTAAGTATGCAAAATAAAACATTGCAAATAAATAAATTAAAATTGAAATGGGATGAAAAATAATTCAGAAAAAAATAAAATAACATTATTAATGTTTTTATATTGATTTAGTTATTACTAAGAAATTCAAACGCAAACGCAATCGCACAAAATTGCGAAGGTTGCCAGATCTTCATTTGCATTTATCACACATGCATATATATATTCACAAGCATTCGCATGCAAGCACATACATACATACATGTAAGCATTGGCAGGCATTTAAAAAAAACTGAGCATTTTGGGAATTGTTATTATACATGTATGTAACTACATATGTATGTACATAATGTTAACTTATCATCACACCCGCCCGACGGGGAAATGAACCCGGATCATCCGCGTTACGGGCGGTAATATTGACCACTATATCGGGGACACTAATATGTTTGTATGTACATATGTGTAAATGATTTTTAATTTTCTTTTTGTTATTAAACAAATCAGTTAAAAAACGAGTAGCGAAGCACGGGCGGGTTGCTAGTGTAAATAAAAAATAAAACATAATTCCCTAAAAAGATAATTATTTTTCCATTAATTATTGTGAAACATTTTCTTGAAATTTAAATCAAGGTAGCATTAACTTTAGCCAAGTTATGCGAATCGCAGCAAATAACAATTTTAACTGCAAAATATTTTAAATGAAAAAACTTTTAATTTTAATTAGTTTTAATAATATTTGATTTTAAATATTGCACTTGAATAATAAAATGGACATTTAATCTTATTAATTTGGGTTTTAGAAAATAATTTTGCAAACAAGTTGCAAAAGTGCAGCTTTAAATGAATTTCATAAATTAATTTGCTTGAGAATTATAATCACAAAAACATATTTAGCTAGTTTTCAGTTTTAGAAGAAATTTGTAAGGGGCTTCTATAGTCAGCTGTGGACGATAACGCAGAAGAATAGAAAAGAAATGAAAAGAACGCACAAAACCACAAAAAAAAAACCATCCCCTACGTTAGCCAAACTTGAGTCTGGGCTGTCTACCCTCTTCTAAAAAATAGAAGCGAATAGAACTGAACAAGTATGTGAATACGAAGTAAGTACCATAGCTTCCGTTTCACCTCCCCCCACTCCCCACGTCATCACTCGCTAACTGTCTTTCAGTCTCAGTTTGACTCTCTCAGCTCGTAGTCAACGCTTGTAGCTCATTAAGCATTAGTCGTATTAAGCGATTTTTTTCCCTTTTTCAATTATTTCATATTGAAATCTGAGGATTGCGAAAAACATTTAAATGGAATTCAAAACACGCGTAATTCAAAATTAATCTCATAAACCAAATGAAATGCTACATGAAAAGATTGCCCCTTCCTCATATTTGGCATATAAGGTTTATAAGTGTGGGGCCTAAGACTCCACCTGGCTAAATGAGGGTTGAAGGGGTGGTAAGGACGTTGGCGTGGGCGGATGGTTTAGGGCTTGCCTTCTCTGTGGCCAGGCAACCGTTGCGCCTAAATGAGCAACGCGAACTCTTCACTAAAAGCACTTCAAAAGCGTCTGCTGAGGATTGGGGCTGCTCCATATGGAGGGGGTTTCAAGGAATGTGTGTGTGTATGTTGGCGGGGAGGGGGGGGGGGGATTGTCTATATGCAAAAGCGTTTTCTGTTTACGTTGCTTTTTGTTGACCAACAACCTGAAGAAGCCGCCAGCTGCCGCCTGCCAGGGGCTAAAGAGGTTTTTGATGGTAAAAAAAAAATTTTGATTCAATTTTTTGATGTATGCGCTGCTAAGAGAGGAGGGGCAAGAGTTGGGTTTCTTAATTGCATAGCTAGGCATTGGCCGTCAGATGGCGCTGTCTCAATTATGCCATTTCAAAATTTTTCAATTAAAAAACATCATTCACATATTCAATTCAAAATCAACCCCAGTTCGCTGTGAATGGCTGGCTTGTCTGCAAGAATATTTTGCTTTTATCCCTAATATCTTTCTCTCTTCTTCTCTTTTGAAAGGATTAGCGACATCAGCTGAATCATTAAAAAAAAAGTAAAACAAAAAATTGTTGTGTCAACTTTTCATTTATGACAAAAAACAACATACCAAAAAGAGTGCAACAATTTTAATCAATGCAATAAAGTTGCGAGCCAGCAAACCCCAGCAGCTATTTTCATAATCCTTTGGCGAGTCCTTGAGCCAGCACCCTCAGTTTTATGGCGAGCGATTTTATGGCAAACGTTTAGCGCATGTCGCCAGATGGCGCCACTTCTCGGCTGCGCTCTATAAGGCATCATTTGAGTTTTGAGGGAAAGCTTTTAACAGCAAGGAACGAAGCTTTAAGCTTAATAAGCGGCTCTACGGTAAAAAGCTCGTTAAACATTTTCAATGTAAGGTCAACAGTAGTCGAACCAATTTAAAGTCGATAAATGTTGTTTTACAATTTCTTTATAGTAAATATATGAAATTATAACAATTATTAACAATATATTATTAAATTTTACATTTTTTCAAATATATTGTAAACTATTGAAATCCAAAGTCGGACAATAGCAAAAGTTCTGTTTTGAACATGTTTTGTTTTGATTATTGTTTATAGTGGAACAAATTATGCTTTAAAACTTCATTTTTAAAGAAAGCACCGGTACGACTGTCGATTGCGGTAAATTTCGGCATTGCTAAGTTTCTCCTTTTACCAAAATAAAAAAAAAATTTGTTTGCGAAAATGTTTTTTTTTTTTGTTTACTGTGAATGCGCACAAATGTCGCGTGCGACATCAGAGAAATTTCCATATAACAATTAACATCATCATTTGATATTTTAGAGCTGTAGAGGACAAATTTTTTGTTTTCAAAAACATGAACGCAAATCCTAAACGCAAAAACACAAACAAAATAAAAATGTTACACAAACAATGTATAAAAGTGGTGTGCAGAAGCATATATGGTACACACATTAGTGTATGCCTGTGAATATATGTATTTAGATTATAACATCATATATTTCTTATATTTATTTCAAACTATTTAACATCGGTATCAATAACAATGTATTAATTAATTGCACTCATTGATTAAATTGACAACATGATTAAATGGTTTGAGGTAGTCCAATCTGACTCTGCACAAAGAAGAAAACTTCTGGACTCGAGTTGACAACATTATTGAACTTGTCCGGATACTGCACACGCATATCCTGGACGAAGGCAATGGCATTTCTTGTACAATCCTGGCAGATTTGGGTTTTCCGTAACACATCCAGGGTAATAGCCAGCATCTGCTCGAGATTGTTCATAATTGACGGACGCGTCTGCATGTATAGAGTACAAAAAGCTTTAAGCACCATGCCGTTCTCATAAGCATCGCTAAGAGGCAAATGCGCAAGCCAAACAGGCAGCACCGTTGCCAATGGCACCATATTATGATTCGTTAATATCAGGCGAGCAACCGCTCCGCAAATGTTATCCAAGGCCGCGGCATGCACCTCCGTAGCTATTGCCCCAGAAAGGGCATCTAAAGTCTTATTGAACGATTCGTATGAGTTCTCCTTCGCACTGAATACCAACTCGCCAAGAGCAGAGTAGCAGGTTTCGCGAGCTTTAGGCTCGGGATCAGTTATGCCATTCATAAACACAGGCTGCAGCACATCAAATAAAGTGCCTACAGAGGGACCAAGGGCATACAAAGACTCTCTCAGAGTGTCATATACAAACACACGCTGATCGGCCTTGTGGAAATGTACAGCTTTGTGCTGTAAAATAAATGAATGAAAATAAAGCGACTTCTTAAAAAGTGTTACACTGGTAATAAAAATATAAAAATATACATACAAGCTTGTCTAAGAAGTACCGAAAAATACGTCCAAAGTATATCAAAAAAACATCATGGGATAGGGCCTTTCCAAACTGGGGCAGAAGTTTACCGGCACTTGCAATAAGCATTTTCTCATATTCGCCCATCTTCTCGGCATCTTCTTCGTCGGCGCTATTCATCGGCTCACGAAGCTGACAAACCGTTCTACCTTTTAACACATCCGTGATACACGTAAAGATCATGTCGGCTATATCTTGGGTAGGAACTGCTGAACTTGCCGCATTTGAGAAGAGTTTGCTCAAAGCGTCCATCGTATTGATGAC
>JBAMCR010000251.1:0-36417 GCA_037075045.1 Mulgravea parasiatica | reverse complement strand
TTGTTGTTGTTGTTGTTGTTGTTGTTGTTGTTGTTGTTGTTGTTGTTGTTGTTGTTGTTGTTGTTGTTGTTGTTGTTTCACTCGCTCTGTATGCGAAGAATCTGAAGCAGAAGCAGAAGCAGAAGCAACTGGCCACGCGGAGTGTTATAAAAGTTTGTGCTATGTTGTAGCTTTTAAGCTAATTAAGCTAAAAGAAAACATTTTAAAATGTTTCGTAAAATGTGTGTTTTATTTTATTTTGTTTGGATTGTTTGTTGTGTTTTATTTTTATTTGCATTTTTTTTTCATTTTCTCATATAAACATTTTATTTATTTATTCTTGTTTTAATTGTAAAATTAATTTGCACTCTTGGACTAGTGGAGGCTGTGACTGAGACAACTTTATAAGCATTGGCATATTTATAACCATCTCCATCATCATCTTCATGCCACATGCCACAATGCCACAATGCCGCTTGCAGCATGGCACCTGCAGAGGCATTCAATCATAACGACAACGACAAAGTCATAAAAAAAAAAAAATGAAAGAAAGAAAGAAAGGGACTCCAAACTGATGAGGTGTGGCACTCATCCACCCTCTCAACTTTTTCTTTTTCTTTTTCGGGGGCAGCACCTTTCCGCCCTTTTCAGCGTATTTAAAAGAAAATTAATTAGCGCCTGGTCGCTTGGCCTGCCATGAAAAGCCACAAAAAAAAACAACAACAAAATGAAGACAGAATAAATATGTTGGATAATGCTGAATGAAAACTGAATGACTCGAGTGCGGGGGCAACAAAGGGGGGGTGGGGCGTGGAGGACTGTGTGAATCAAGAATTAGGCGTAACGCTTCTTCTGTAGACGAAGAATCGTTGCGTTGTGGGCGACGCATCACTTGACGCGTGGGTCTTCAGTGGCGCAGCGTTGCCACATAATATTTTTTGTCTTTTATTTTTATAAATTTTTTTTTTATATTTTTTTTTTATTCTTGTTCATTTAATTTATGCTTGGCAGCAAAAGTGTCAACCGAAATTAATTGCTAAACAAATGTCTAATCTTTGCCATTTAAAAAGCGCATAAATCAAACACAAATCAAATACAAGAAGAAAAACAACTTTGGCAACACCATTAACAAAAAAAAAAAAGCAACAAAAAAAAACATGTTATAGATGCGACTATTCGATATACCCTTTAGCACAAACGACATTTATATGTATTATACCTTGATTTTTTCTTTTGTTTTGGTTTTTTCTAGTTACCTTTGATTAAAGCATCTCATGCATAATTATTATTTTCCGTTATACTTGTACGTGTGTATGTGTTAATATTAGAGCGTTTTTTTTCTCTCAGTGTAACTATTGCATAAATGCAGGGTCATAACTGTCAAGTGAGTTGTGAGTAGTCGCCAGACGCATAACGCTCCACTAGTTTAGTTTCATTTCGTTTCGTTTCGGTTTTATTTTTTATTTTTGTCGTACTAACTTAATTCACAGTAGCAGTCACCATAGACAGCCACTCCTATTCCCTCACCCCGTCACCCTTTCACCCCTGTGTTCATCATTCAGTGTGAGTGGAACGCCTATGCCTTGTGGCAATGCATTTATGATTTACTTTTTGCTCTTTTGGTATTCGGAACGCCTCCATTAGACGGTCAGCTGCACTTATTGCCAACTTTGTTTGCTTGCACTTTACTCAGTTGGCCCAGAGAATCATGAACACATCCCCTCGCCCATTCCCCTTTCCTAGCCTCTTTCTTGCCATCAAAGTAATCCGATTTTAGTATTCTCCACACTCATTTCGAATAGTTGTAATCTAAGTTCAATCTAAATAAAACAAAACTAAACAAAATAAAAAGAAAAAGAACAACTTCAACTTTTAAATTACATGTAAATACAAAATAAATACCTATATTGTATATACAAATTTGACTTTAAGTTTATTATATATTTTATTATTCACGTTTTTCGTTCGATATTCAAGTATAGGGTATCCTCTAGTCGAGCAGTACTTAGTTGTTATTTAACCTCAGTTGCTTCATTTTGAGGCAGATTTTTTTTTTCTTGCGCTCTTCGAAATAAAATGTAAATTTTGATGTCACTGGGATATTTCCTTCTAACTGCAGAAGAGGCATTGATGGAGCACCTTGGACTCGAGGCACCTGGTAAAAACAAAAAAAAAAAAAAAATGAAATAAACTTTTTGCACTTTCCCTGGCGCAGTTTTATGCCTGACTAAATATGCTAACCTAACCGAACGTCCCCAAACTTCGTTTCAGCCAGTTGGCACACTTTTCCGTTGACTTTTTGTCACTTCTGCTTTTCTTTTCTTTTTTTTTTCTTCCATTTCTATTTCCATTTTGGGGGGGGGGGGTTTTTCTCGTTGTCGTTTATTTTGTTTTGTGCTGTGCATTGCAGAAATATTTATTTGACAATTTTCATTGCATTGTATCGTTAAAAGTTCTACGGCCACAATTTGGACACGCTCTTTGACCATCACTTCCCCCCCCGTGGTGAGGAGTTTCCTTTATGTAGTTCGACCCCAAGGCCAAAAGTTGCATGCATCTTGGTTTACAATTTTAACACTTCTTGTGTAAATTTTATGCAGTTTTTTTTTATACCCTTTTTTCCTGCATTGTTTTCAGCTTGATTCTTTTTTTTCACATTTTTCCATTTTTTTCACTTTTATTTTTCTGTTGACTGTTTGTAAAATTTGCATTTTCCCCATTTTCCCTGCGCTGTTTTCATGTCTGCGTGGCCACAATTAAACTTTACGACTGCAATTTTCATAGCGTGCTTTTTTTATTTATTTTCTTTTTGTTTTTCGTTTATTTATATATTTAAATGTTTTTCTTAATTTTCTTTATAAGCTTTTTTGAAATTTAAATTTCTCTTTGAACAACATAATTTACTTTTATATATGCAGGAACAAAGATTTCAAAAATTCACTTTTTTTTATACAATATGCAAATTAAAAAATTAATAAATAAAAACGCACGCTATGGAAATTAGTATAAGAAAACTAAAATTAAGGTTAAAAACTAATTGAATCATCAAATTTAATTTTAATATTTGTATTTTTAATATTTTGAAAAAATTCTAAAAAAAAAAAGAATTGGTATTATTTTTTCGTATTTTTGTATTTTTTATTTTGTACGCAAATACAATAATATTTGGTAACAAAATTGCGTTTATTTTTGTCATATAAATCTGATATGAAATAAATTATCAAGTTAAAATAAAAAAGAATTCAATTTATCAACCTAATCAACACTTTTTTTAATGTTCATTTTTATTATTGTTATATACCATGTTATAAATTAAAGGAAATAAGTGTATATATACACATATGTCTATGTATATACATACAAGTATGTGTACATATACAATATTTGTTTAAAACTACGGAAAGTCTTGTAGCACAAAAGTTGCCAAAGGCATAATCAAAGCTAAGATTTTGGCAAACTTTGCGTTTTCGGTTTTAGTTTTAACTCGCTGGTTTCAATATTTCATACAATATTATTTTTTTTAATTGTGTTTCTTTCATACACACATATACATACACATTTTTTTCATGATTTTTTTTTTTTTTTTTTTTTTTTTGTTAATGTTAATTATGTTGAGAGCCTAATTAGCCCAACACTGACGCTGCATTAAGCCCGTGTCGGGCATTTTGGCTTGTGGCCCATTCATTGATATTTGATTACGGGTCCATATGCCTAAACAAAGCGCCTTTTGTCAAAAGATTCGGTTACTGCTCTTCTCTTCTCTGCTTCTTACTTCTTCTCTTATTTGTCTTCTTCCTCTTTTAACTGGCTCACATACCGTTGCGTTCTACTTAGATTTGAATACCCTTGTAGAGAGATTTCTAATTTCATCACAATAGAAATTATCGTTAATTTATGAAATTATTTTCTTAAATATAGAATTTCTTTCTGTTTCTTTTTTGTAAAGTGCTTTTCAATAAATTGAAAGGGTATAAAATATTCGGTACGGTAAGTAAACTTTTCTTTATATTTCCTTGACGCTTGATTTTTTTTTCTTTTTTGTTTTTTGTATTTTGGAGGAAATGCCTCAAGCAGTTGCTGCGGCGTCTGTCGCTTGACATTTGATGTCGCTGATGTGTTTGAAGCCGTGGCAGGCATTTTGCCTCAAATTTCAATGAGTGCTGCTTGCTACACTGAAGACAACAATGAGCTCCAGCCGTGTGGCAGCCACTTGAGCAAAGATGGCACAGCACAGTTTCAGTTCAGTTCAGTTCAGTTTAGTTCAATTCAGTTGAGTTTAGCCGTGTTCAGTTCCAGTTCCAGATCCAGTAACAGTTTCAGTTCGAGTATATGCTCGGCATTGGCATTGGTTAACTGTCATTTGATATGCTGTGGCAGCGAGTAACCAGCGATGTGTGGGAGATAGACAGAGACAAAGACAGACAGAGAGAGACAGAGACAGAGAGAGACTGAAGAGAGTGGAAATATATATAAAATTGTTAATGAACCATTAAGCAGTGTTTTTAGAATTTGCCTCAAGGATGCAGATATATGTATATATATAGACATGGGTATATACATATGTATTTATATGTGTATGTTATATTGACTAGCAACAGATACGCATAACAACAGCATCAGATACAATTAAAATCGAAGTTGATGTCGAGTTAAAGTCAGAGTTCAATTTACATTTGAAGTTCAAGATGGAGATACAGATACAGATACACATCCAAATATAGATACAGATATAGATGCAAATACAAATACAAATACAGATACAGATACAGATACTTCAATACCACCGCTGCCGCTGTCGCTGTGTGAGCGGAGCGGAAATTGCGCTAAGTGCCCTGACACGCAAAATAAACATTGGACCTTTGAGTTGCCTTTAATACGAGTCCTGTTTATATCCATGATCCTGCACCTACTCCTATTTCTATTTGGACTCCTACTGTTACTGCTCCTGCTACTGCTCCTGCTCCTGCTTTTTAGCTGGGCCCAATGCCTTTTTGGGTGCAACACACTTTCGAGTACTCAAAGTGACTCAGTGCGGGCTGTGTATAATTCTTGCTCTTCGTATTCGTCCTTTTTTGGTAGGGTGCAGTGCATTAACCCCACAGGTTTGGGGTAAAAAAAAAAAAAAACACAAAAACAACAACAACAACAGCAAGAGCAACGGCGACAACAACAACGACCACGAGGGGCTGGGCTTTCAACATTTACAGGTCGAAGAACTTACACCCTTTCTAATTGAGTTTACTTGAAATAATAATTAAAAAAGAAACGATTTTAAATTAATTAATTTTTTTTATTTGTATAATTTTAATAAATACCAATTTGTTTATGATCTGGAATAGTAACATTTACTAGATATCATTGTATTCTTCGCAAAAGTAATAAAAATCCGTTGATTACATTTCGAAAAGCAAATGCACAGAAGAAACATGCACAACATAATATTTAATTGAATTGCACGACAATTTCAGAATTTCAGTTAAATTGTATTGTATATTACTGGTGATAAGTCATAAATAGCTTCAACTTGAAATATATATACATATGTGTATATATGTACATACCCTTGCTAAAATCAAAGCTGCTTTGCTGCTTGTGTGCATTTTTGCAGCTGCCTGACACGGTCGTAATACCCACCCAGGGGCTATAAAAAGGGCCAACAACCGCAGTTGGTTGCTAGTTTCCCTTCTTTATTTTGGTTTTCTGTTTTCTGTTTTTTTTTTTGCATGTCGTTTTTGTTTTGTTTTTGTTATTCCTCTCTTCTTCTGCTGCTCCTTTATATTTTTCATTTCATTTTTATTTTTCAGTTTTTTTTTCTCTCTCTCGTTTTTTTTTTTATGTATATATATGTATGTAGTTTGTTGTTTCACTTTGGGGGAGAACCCAAAGTCGGGGTCTTTGATTGAGAGGCAGCAACAGCAACAGCAGCTAGCCAGCAAGGCAGCAAGGCAGCCCCAGTATAAAATCGGCGCCAAGGACCCGGGAAACTCCGAAATCTACCAACAAGTCGGGGGCGCAAAAACCTGTAATTCTGATACTAAAACTTACGGGGGGGGGGGGGGGGGGATACGAACTCAAGTCATTAGGCTTGCTTCGTACTTATAGTCCTAGTTGGTTCTTTGTTTGACAATTTTTGTGTCGTGCAGTTATTGTTTGTGTGTTTGTGTGTGTGTGTGTCTTAACCTGGCTGAAACAAAAAAAAAAACAACAACAAAAATACAACAATAGAAAAATAGACAGACTTTTAGGGGGCAAGTGGGGTGCACGTGGACGTGGGCGGGGACAGGAAGCAAATGTCAGCGCGCTTAATTTTTTGTTTCATGCGAGAGAAGAGCGAAAAGGAGCCCTCAAGTCTAGAAGCTCCAAGTGAAGCTCCAAGCGGTGCCCAGAAATGGGGAATAATATTACATACAATGCATTAAAAAATAAATATAAATATTATAATAAATGTACAAAAAGAAAATACTTGCAGTCAAAGGGCGCGGCCACACACACACACACACACACACACACACATACATATATTTATATATGCGAGTTTATTATATCATATATGTATGTATATACACTCGACATGAAAATAGTGGGTTATAAACTGGGTAAAATGTATGTGTACATACACATACTCATAGGGTATATCGTATATGCTGCTGTGCCACAGGCAAAAGTTGCAAGTTGCAACTTGCATTGCAAAAATTATGATGACATGCGCTATGGGTTCAAGTTCCTGTTGCTAGTTGTGCAGAAAGAGAGTGGGTCGCATGGGTGGTTGGGTGGTTGGGTGGTTGGCTGGTTGAGGTCTCTCGGTCTAATGTTTTTTACCAACTTGTCTACTTAATCCAACTGTTGGGGAGTCTAACACCGAGGGCATTAACTTAAGGGGTCATTCATTTTAATATGCCACACGATCCACGCATGGCCAGCGAAAGCACCCCCAACAAACTTGGCCAATTGCCCCATGTAGCCCCTAGTTTAAGTCACTGTGCCACCTGATTGCCCCCCGCTCCCATTTTCCCCCCGTTCGCGTGCCCTTTTCCCGTCCACTAAGCCAGCCATCTCCACATTTACCCGTCCATTGGATTATTTGCATAAATTAATTACAAAACGCTGCCGCAGTCGCTGTCACAGTCGCTGCCGCTGCCGCAGTTGGCGTAGACCGTGTTTGTTGGTGTCCAAGTCTAAATGTGCGTAACGGAAAGTGGAAACTGAATATCGGTGGGGGTGTTGGGGCAGTTGGGGGTGATTTGGCTTGGCTTTTACATGTACAAGGGATTGTCGTGCTTGGGGTTGTCAAGGTAAACTTTTTTAATTATGAAAATTAAGTGCAGCAACGATTGCAATGAGAGGGAAACTTTGTCAACGTTTGCAAAACGACTGAGTTCCTGTATGTGTGTGTGTGTGTGTGTGTGTGTGTGTGCGTGTGTGTTTGTATTAGTGTGTGTGTGTATGGACATAACGTGTGGTGCGTGGCTCTGCCTTATTTACAATATCGTAGCTGGCCAAAAATTGAAAGCTGTTTTCTAAATTGGCAACAACAGATGTTGACATTAATTGGAGTCCATTGTTAATGAATGTGAATGAATGTTTGACTGTAAATGAATGCTTTTTGTTATTCACACTGCGTTCAAAATGTGCAGCCAAAGAGCTTATGCATTTAAATGCCAAAAATTAATGCAAACGCATATGAATACACTTAAATAATGGCGATACATCTAAATATAATTTATCTAAAATAAATAGTTTGAAAAAAGAAAAAATAAAAATAAAAATAAATAAATACACGGTATATTGTATAAGTAATTATTTATAAATCAATTAGCACAAAGCTGACCAAATTTTAATAACATATTTCAGTAAATACATATTGTATTGCACAATAAAATATAATACATAATATAAATAATTAAATTAATATGGTAAAAGTTTATTAACCCAAATAGTTTATATTTGAGTGTATACATATTTAAAAATAAAAACATAAGAAACAAATTAAATTAAATCATTCGAATTAAATAGCAAAGTGTACAAATAATTTAGTTATTGATTTTTGGATATAAGATTTTCGAATGAATACGCAAAAATATTCATAAATGCAAATCTAATTATTTAAATGTATCCAAGAGCATTAAAAACTTAATAGATGAAAACAAAACAACGAAAAAAAAACAATAGAGAACATTAATATATTGTGTGTGAATCTAATCAAATATGTTAATGTGCAAATTATGAATAAACTCGTGCGGCATTTAGATAAAATTTGGAATTTTGTAAAAGCGTGTGACTCACGTCAAAATACTTGCCACAAAACTTTAACTACAACTGTTTCGGGAATAATAGTACCCGCATTACTCAAAAAGCATTCACTGCAACAACAACAACAACTAAACCGAAAGAGCCAGAGAAACATGAAAAAAAAAAAACAAGAAGAAAGAAAAATACTTTAGCTTTCTGTCTGTCTGTCCACCTGCCTGGTTGTGTCACTTGCTTGGCTACTTTCTCGCCAAATGGCTAAAACAGACTAAAAGTGCTCATTCACTGGACTAACTAGAAAGACAGATAAAAGGAGCGAGCGAGCAAGCGAGATAGAGCGAAAGTGAGAGAGAAGAAAAGAGTTAGGGAGAAGGAAGTAAAAAAAAGAAGAGAGTGCACGCCTCCTCCGCCTTTACAATTCCAGAGTAAATCACGCCAATCACTCGACAAAACTTTTGCATAACAACAAGAAAAACCCCAAACGATAGATACGACTACAAAAACAACAACAACAACAAAAACAACAACAAAAACAATAACAAAAAACTAAACAAAAACAAAAACAAAAATATCCAATGGCCAATAAGTGACTCGAGGCAAGAAGATAAGTGAAAGAATAGTGGAAGTAGGGGGGGGGGGGGGGGGGATGATGTTAATGAGTCTTTGTCATTGCTTGAAGGGAGGTTGTGGTGGAAAATACTCGTTTTCCATTCATAATTCGATACAGATGCCATAAAATGTGGCAAGAGGCATGCGGCAAGCTGGGACACCTAAAGATCAGGCTTGTGTAGTTGGCTCCAATCGTTTGTCTTCATCTTTCGCTCTTACGCCCTCTCTCTCTCTCCACACTTTTTCTCTCTATCTTCCTGTTTCTCTGTGTGTGTGTGTGTGTGTGTGTGTGTATGTGTAAAAAGTGTTTTCAACTTTTGGCCACATGCTTCATTTATCACAAATTCATTTATCATTTGTCGTCATCCACACAGTAGCAATGTGAATGCGAATCTGTACCATCTGAATGTGAATGTGAGTGTGAGTGTGCGTAGTTTGAGTGCGGGTTTGGGCACTTGTCCCAAGCAACGTTAAGGAAGTCGCCACCAACTAAACTCTAAAAACCAAGAAAAAAAAAAAAAAGGGCCAACAGACACAACATTCACAGTGCAAAAAAAAAAAAAAACGAGCTAAGGGTGAAGAAAAATGATAAAGTAACAGCCAGGAGCTATGAGCCAAGAGCCAGAAGCCAGGAGCCAGGAGCCAGAATCATAGCCAAGTGAGATTCACGGAGTTGCAGTGGAACAGGAAAGCGGAGCGCAGACTATTCCCATAGCTCGATAAAAATATTGGCGGAAAAGCAACGAAAAACAAATAGAAAAAAAGGAAAAAGAAACCAGATTTAAAAATAAAGCACGAAAATAATTCTCTTAAGTTTAAAGAATTTGGAATCATTTTTTTTTTTTTAAATTAACCGATATTATTAATAGATTTTAAATAAATGACTTTGGATTGAACAAAATCAAAATTTATTTACTTCGAATTGACATGAAATCAGAAAATCATACAATACAAAAATATTATTATAATTTCGCATGTTAATTCATTTAATTTGTTTTTAATTATAATTACTCAAGTAATTAGGCATTAAATATTAATACATAATCGCATGTAACGCACTTGAATCAAACATCATCTAAAAGTTATTATACTCTGTTCTTAACCTCACATTTTTTTTCTTTCTATTTTTCCATGCTTGTCGCTGCTAGAATTTGGGGGAAAATCAAATAGAAGAAGGTCAGGAAAAGCTACGAAAGCACAGTTGAAAAGTGGGTGAAGAAATATAATATATATATGTATATGGTATAGTATGTATGTGTGTATCCAAACGAAGCGAAAATAAAATTTCCAGCTAATGACAAAAATTTCCGGTTTCAACTCGGGCAACAACGACGAATGGCATTTTTTTTTTTTATTTTCTTCTCTTTCCTTTTTTTTCTTTTTTTTTTGCATTGGGCGCAGGAAGACGGAAAAAAGTCGGCGCAAAAAAAAACGCGCCAAAATCGCGCGCGACTAATGATAAACTTTGGGACATACGGGACAGCAAGAAAAGTGAAAGTACGCAAATTTATGGCTTGCCAGGAGCTGAATGAGGACAGGGACACATACATACATATATAGCACATATACATAGATATATGCACATACACATATATGTATATGCCAAGGAGGAGATGGAGTTGAGTAAATGTTAAGACGCGCTTGGTCTAGCACACAAATCAATTTTGCGATTTTTGGGCGTTTTGAAACGTCTTCAAAACGCGTTGCATTAGAGTCCTTTGGAATGGACAATAAAAAGTACGCAAAATGAAATGTATGTATGTATATATATAATATATGTATATACTAATGTATATGTGTATGTATATGGTATATTTATGTATTTAGTAAAATATTTTTCAGTTGATTAGCAACGCCTAAATGAATTATTATTGGGAAAGCGATTCCCAAAGTTTTACTCAGCGAGTTGACTCATAATCTTACAGCCATTTATAGTGCGAATACTCTACGTATTCATGAGTGTTAAAATATAAAAAACCAAATAAATAACAACAAAAAAAAAGGCTTTAGCGATTTTGTGCGCGTGCGTTGCACGTTTGACGGCACATTTGTGGCGGATTGTGGAATGTTAAGTGCCTTCGCGGGGCAGCTGCCGTTGGCAAAAAGGTGTTGTCCAAGGTGTTGCCACCACCTCACCCAAACCCTTTTCAAAGCCAAGGGGGGGGGGGTACACGGAAATAAAATGAAGGGAAAAAAAAACAACACACAAACAAAAAATAAAAAAACAACGAAAAACAAAAAACAAGCATAAAATAAACTCGTAACCCAAAACACTGTGCGAAATTTGATGAGGGGCACGGCAGACACTTGAACTGAAGCGTGGAGTCCACTAAATCTACGTAAAGGTAATAAGGTAATGGCCACGCTAATGGATAATGGGTAATGGAGTAATGGCCATTGGTTAATGGTTAATAGGTAATAGGTAATAGTCAATGGGCAACAGCCAATGGGTAATGGGTAATGGGTAACAGTCAATGGGTGGGTAATGGGTAATAGGTAATGGTTAATAGGTAATGGCTAATACTTAACGGGTAATGGTAATCCAAGCCAAGTAATGTGTTTGCCATTTTTTAAGTGGTTTTTGTTCTTTCTTTCGGTTAAAAATTGCTTTCATTTTTGTGGCCAAATTCTTGGAATCACAAATGCTATTTGCTTGGCTTGGTTTGGGTTGGGGAAAACCTATTAAGTTTTTGCATTACTAACTAGTAGTAAACATGTATGTATTACTCATGAGTGCATTCACATGGTACGAGTATATGTACTCGTAAATTCTTGGCCCAGCAATGCTGACAAAATAATGTATGTATACACTCTTGCAAATTGTTCATTATATTTTATAGTATAGTTGTGAATAAACAGTTTACACATGGCTACACTCGTGAATAGAGTGAATAGAGTGCTACGGAGTATGCTATTCAATTAAATGTGAGTGTACTCGCACAAACTGAAAAGTGGAAATGTACAAATGAACTTATCTTAACAATATAAACTATGGCACGATTGTTATTCACTTGTTCACTTCTCACTTATTTACAACATTCACAACTTAACACTCAATTAGTCATTGCATGCAACATACATACATACATACATAGGTATTCATTGTATTCATTGTAGTTGCAATTATTACGAAATTCGGTTTAAATCAAACGATTTGAATTCGCTTGATTTGATTACAGCCCAATTTCGATCAATGATTCATTGAATCCATGATGAGTTTTTCTTTGGCTTTGGTCTAGACAGTCTCAAGATGCCCACTCGTTTGAGTGTTTTTTGAGTGTATGTACATTTCGGTATGTATGTATGTGTGTGTGTGTGTGTGTGTTCGTCTCTTTTACATACATATTGTGATATATGTAAATCAACGCACATTTTCCCACGTCGCATCGTTTCAACCAAATAAAAAAAATAAAATAAAAAAATACCAAAACTCATTTATCAGCGGCATTTCAACAACAAAAGCAGCCCACATACACATACAACTACAACATAGCAGCCAAACAACTAAACAACCATACAACCATACAACCATATACTCGTACAACCGTACAACCAACAACCAACAGCCAAATAACCCAACAAGCTCAAACTACGCGTCAATGCACATGAAATGAGCAGCATCATCATTTATAGAGAGCAGAGGCTCAACCTCAACCTCAACATCAACATCGATAAGTGTGTATGTATACATTAGACTACATACACATGTATATGTATATGTATAGGATGATTATATAGTACGATATTTGGCCATGAGCGACATGCTTATTATCGACTCCGGTTTCTTTATTTTTCATCATTTTATTTATTTTTTTGGGTATTGTTTTTTGTTTTTTTCTTTTTTTTTTGCGTTTAGCCATACTCTAACCAAGAGTATTATAATGTTAATGATAAATATGTTGTGACTTGAATAAAAAAAATTTAAAAAATAAAACTGTCCAAGATTTATCTATATATATTCAGTTGTGCGAGATTATCTTTTTATCCTGATTGATTATTTTATTTGTTATTCTGTTTCTTTTTATCTTTTAATGCAAGAAATCTCAATTTATTATAAGGTATATATTGTATATATTGGAAAACTCAAAAAAAAAATTTATATATACTATGTATTGTATACGTTATATAAATGCAAGTGTATTTATTTTTCGGCATTTATCAACACAATTATTTTAACTTCTGCTTTTTTTTATTATTATTTTTTTTTATACAATATTTAAAATGTTCTTTGTTTCTTTTTGTTTGATTTTCTCCTTTTAATTTTGTATTTTGTTGACCCAGACGCCATTTAATTTACGAGCGACATTTAATTGCAAATTTGTCCTTTCGAGGAGGAATTGGCACAGATGCGCCTTGCCTCTAAGAAAAACATTGCATAATTTAGAGCAAATACATACGAGTATGTACATACATACACTATTAAACACACTAGTAAACATCATAGATGCGTGCGCGTATGTATGGATGTGTATATGTATGGAGGGCTATATATTACACATAATGACTACAAAACTGTCATTAGACACGGCGCATAAACTTCAGAGCCAAGAGGGCGCATATACACATACATACACTACATACGTATTGTATTGTGGTAATAGTTCCTCGCGTTCTTAACATTTTTTTTCCTTCTTTTTCTTCAATTTTTTTCCATTTATTATTATTTCATGTTGTTTTTGTTGTAGTTGTTCTTAATTTTCCATAATTTGTACAGCATTTGTAAGCAAAAAGGAAGCAGCGATCAGTCGTTGATTATCGATTTATGGGGCCTGCATTTAATTGATTTTACAACTTGACTCGTCCACTCGTCCATTCGTCGGTAGAGTCAAGACTTGGGATGCGCCACGGCTACATCGAAATTCAAATCATGAAAGTGTTAAGAAAGCGAGCATGCCAGCCAGCCAGTCAGGCAAAAATAAAAACAAAAAACAAAAAAACAAACAAAACCTAAAGAAAATAAAGTAAAACCCTAGAGAACCGGACTCTAAACAGGTTCTGTTAGCAAACTGTTAAGAATTTTTAACCTGCCTCGGCCTGAAATGCCCTGTACACGCGGCTATCCAGTCCCATTTGGAGTCGAAGTCGAAGTCCGAGTCAAAGTCGGAGCTGGAGCTGGAGCTGGAGTTGGAGTCGGAGTCGAAGTATGAAACCAGTTCTCAATAATAAAAACTAATTTATTTACTAGTTGTAGTAGGTACAAAACGCACAAACATACGTATGTATGTACTTACATACGTGCATGCATACATACATACATATGTATGTTCGTAGAAAATCGAGAAAATACAAAAAAAAAAATAAATAAATAAATACAACAAACAAAACAAAAAAAAAAAAAATGAGGAGAAGGGGGAAAAGAAAACTCATCGGCGACAACAGTTGGAGAAACTGCGTGTGTGGCTAATCAGAATCAAATTGATTTAAATTTGAATGGTTCGATGAGTATGCGAGGTGTGAGTGTGAGTGTGAGTATGTGAATGTGTATGTGTGTGTGTGTGTGTGTATGTGTTTGAGTGGCTTAGTGGAAAAGCGGAAAAGTGAGAAAACCGATAAACAGGCGCATACCCTTTGTTGTTGTTCTTGTTGTTGGTTTGTTTTTTATTTTTTTGTTTTTTTTTTTTTTTGTTAACTTATCTGCGGCTGCTGTGGCCTTTTGTCAATTTTAAGCTTCTTTCAAGTAAATTATGTGACCAGGTGATGGAGCGAAAAAAGGGCCGACAAATATTGTAGATAAGAAGAAACTACTATACAAAATAAAATGAAATGAGAGAAAAAATAAAGAAGACAAAACAAAATTACAATTTTAAGATAAATTGATATATGGGATACAAATTTGCATAACGTTTGACAAAACAAAATAGGATAAATAGCCAGATAATGTCACACAATGATCTTAAATTTGTATATATATATAAAAAAAAAACAAAACACCTTTTAAAACTCTAATCAATTAATTTCAAAATAAGAATACATTCTACCATATATTCTATTTTGAATAAATTGACAATTGAATAACATTTACAAACCAAAAAAAAAAGGAGGAAAATTCAATAAATTAAAGTTCAATATTTGCAAATGCAATTCACAACATCGCTTAGTATTCAAAACAAATAAACAAACAGATAGAAAAGACGGTGAAAATTCTTTTTAAACCGTAAGGGTCTGCAGGGTCTGGTTGCTCAGTTGAAAATACATACATACACATTGAAATGCATATACATACACATATGCAGGTAATTTCCAATAACAGGAACATGCTAATTGTTGAAAACCTTTTTGACATGTTGTGTTTAACCAAAAACTACAATAAATGAACTAGTTTCAGTTATTTACAACAGTTAAAAGTAAAGAAAATTCACAGATAAATACTATTCACAATTTGTTCTTATTTTTTTTTGTATTTCCTGATCTACTTAACATATATGGTAACTATACTAGTTAAGAAATAATATCAAGTGAAATTACATTTACAATTTCTTCTTTTTTTTGTAAATATATTTTCTGATTTTCTAACTATAAAAATTATTTTTAAATATAGTAAATAAAAAGAAAACAAACAGAAAAACGATTTGCTAAAAGTCAGAGTTCATTGTTTGCACTGATTATTTGCATTGACATTAAAAATCCAGATCCAAACCAAAATCAAAATCGAATAAGAAGAGGAAAAGGGAAAAGGGAAAAGAGTTGCAGATCTTTTTGCTATGGTAACAAAGTTAAAATCTCATGACTCTTGAGTTGACTGGAGAGACGCATTAAGCTGCATTTGCAATCTGTATTGACCTTTTTGCCTTGACTGTGCCTTTACACTGACACTGAGTCCCTGGTCGGGGGCAGGTCAGCTTGTGCTGACCATCAAGAGAGCATCAACAACAACAACAACAATAACAATAACTATGAATACTGTTGAGTGTTATGCAAATGTGTGGTTCCCAAGCACAAGCAACAGAGATACGACAAACAACAACAACAATGAGAGGAACAGCAACAGCTAAACTCATGGAGTTAAAAGAGATAGAGACAGATAGAGATACAGCTTGAAAGATGGAAAATGCCCAACAGAAACTGAGGTTCAGCTTGTTTCAGGAATGAAATCAAAGTAATTTGTTGTTGTCTCTTCTTGTGTCTGTTTGCTGGCATTTAAATGAAATCAAAATAAATAATTAATGATCAAGTTGCGGTTGAAATTTGAATACACTGCACAAAACGTTTTGTGGTTGCCTTTTTTTTCTTTTGGTACTGGTTTTTTCTTTTTTTTTCTTTCTTTTTGTTTGTTCTGCTTCTGGTTCCGATTTTGTTTTTATCTTTTCTTGTTGCTATTATTATTATTATTATTTTGTTTTCGTTGTTGTTTGGCTCTATCTTTCTCGCTTTTCAGCTTCTTCTTGTACTTCCATTCAGTTCTTATAATAAGCACCTAAGAGAACAAAAATAAAAAATAAAAAATAAAAAAAAAACTGTTTAGATGCAAAGTTACGATAGAAAAGAAACAGCTGCGGGAAGCTGTGGCAAAAGTTCAAGGCGCCGAATGCAACCGAAAGATACATAAAGATGAACAAGCCACAAAAGTAACTTGAAGGTACAAAAATCTAAAGCCAACGCGAACGGATGTCGGCAACGGACCATTTAACAATAATAACAACAACAACAGCAGCAGCAGCAACAACAACAACAACATCAACAACAAGAAAAAGTTGAAGCGCAAACTTTTACGCTCACTTTTGACGTGTGCTTAGCCCCATCTTAGGTATGTATGTATGCGTATCTGTATGTATATGTATATAGAGATAGACGCCACAGCAAACAAAGCGGCGCCAAAGATACAAACAAAAAAAAAAAAAAGAGGGGGAAAAAAAGCGAAAGAAAACGCCAAAGCGAAAATACAACCGACAAGTAGCAAAATGGCCAAATGCTTAAATGACCAACTGACTAACTGACAAAGTGACCAGCAGTTAAAATGGCAGTTAAGCTGCTGCTTCACTGGTTAACTGACTAACTGACCAAACTGTCAAGTGGCAAGTGGCAAGTGGCCAGTGGCCAGTGGCCAGTGGCCAGTGGCAAATTGTCGCCCCCATCATTTGGGACAACAGGTGGCAATTTGAAAAACTCCAGTTATCAAACCACCTGGCCGCTATTCACTTACCTTGGCTAACTTTGCTGTGGCAAATGAGTTTGTGCCGCTTGATTTTTATACTGCAGTATTTGTTTATATTTAACAAATAATAAATATTTTTTTATTTTTCCCATACTGTCCGTTAGCTGTTAGTGCCACAATTTAACTGCAATAAAATGCAGTTTTAGTAAACTTGTTTTAATGCAACAAAAAAAAAAAAAGACACGAAAATACAAAAACTAACTTTCGATAAAATTTGATTGAATATTAAAGTTATGCTTATCATCGATTAATCGCATTTAATGCAATTTTTAATTAAAAAATAAATTAAATGCGATTTAAAAAAAATACTTAAATATTAAGCTTATCTATTAATAATGATTTGCTTTAATTTTTAAAAACAATAATTGAAATTTCGCAATTTAGAAATTTGTAATGTTAGTGTCAGAAATAATTGAGATTATACTTAACTTTTATTTTTCAAATATTCTATTGAGATGTTATGACCCTTAACGGACTATTTCATTTGTGATGTAATACTAATACTTATCTTAAGTTATTTATTTCATTTCATTTCAAATGACTAAATCAAGACATCAAGCGGACTGGCAAGAATTTACAAGTATTGTCAATCTTTGTGCGAATTGTTGCACAATCTTCCGTTTTCATTTGCCCGCAATTCTACCAGCAACATTTTCATTTGGATGAGACATCGTTTGACCCAAGACTTTTGTATGTTTCTTTCTTTCTTTTTTTTGTCGGTTGAAGAGGGGGAAAAATTGCTCAAGTTCAATTTCAGTTTTAATCCATTTAGAAAAGAAAAAGTACCAAAAAAAAAAATAATAATAATAAGAAAAAAGAAACTACAAAATAAAGTTGAAACTTTTACGCTAGCCTTGCAAAAATTTCCAAACTCGTATCAACAAAATACACAAAAAAAAAAGAAGAAAAACAACAAGAAAAAGGAAAAAAAAAACTTACAGATGAAAAATGAGAGAAAGAAAAAAATAAAGAATATAAGCCACAAGCAGAAAAGCGGCGCAAAAGATACTCAATCGAATTAAAATGCATTCGAATAGCAATGACACTGACACTGCCAAAAAATAAAATAAAAGGAAAAGAATCGGGCGAGCGACAAAAAAAAAATAAGAAGACGAAGAAGTATAAGATACACTTTGGGCCAGAAACGTGGCGGAAGGGGAAAGGATACGCAGATATACAAAAAATACGCAGGCAAAGATGGGAAATACCACGGGTGATGGCACTGCCAGCGACGGCTTAAACTGTGGCAAAAGTTATTGTAACTTTGCCCGCAGCTGTGACGACGACAATGCCGTCCTGGGTACTGGTAGGTGGCACAAATGGAACTGTAAACTGTAGATGGTAACGCGGAGCTATCAAGTCGGCAGCCAAAAGTTGGGAGTCGGGACTTGCGAGCAGAGTGTTGGGCATCGGGAGTCGGGAGTCGGGAATCGAGAGTTGGATGCCGGACGCCGGGAGCGAAAATTTGGTTCAGAGACGGTCTGAATGCCTACCCAATCCCATTTCCATTCCCCCCCCCCCCCACCATTCCCAACCACCCCTCCCAATCTGTTCATGCGAATTGTGAATGTGTTTTTTTTAAGAGACGGCACACGACACGCGCCTACTGCGACGCATTTCCTTTGCTGACCTCAATTGTTGGTTTGGACCTTCCTGCCTCTTTTTTCAATACAAATAAAAAATACAAAAAAAAAAATAAAACGATGAAGAGAAATTATTAAGGAAAAGTTTACACACATCTATGGATACCCTGCAACTGCATGTGGCAGGCAGGTTCACTTGTGCTTCCTTTTATTATCCAAAGTGGTTGCCACATATTTTTAATATTAATTTTTCTTTGTTTTATTTGAAAGATAAGCAAATTAAAGGAACCAATGTCAATTTGTACAAATTTATGATAATCCCTTCAAATGGATGGATACAGGGTATGGACAAGAAAGGAAATCCAGCACACACTTTCTTTGTGCCTCTCCCCAAAACCCCCAATAACAGGCCATCCTCTCTCCTTCTCTCTGATAGTACGACTGCCCCTTCCGTGTTTAAATATTGCTTTCTTTATATAAGTATATATATATATTTTTTTTTTGTGTGTTCCAGATCAAGACGCAGCTTCTTGGCCGCTTGCTTTTGAGCATTTATTCTGCGCGTTTTGTTTTATATTTACTTTTTTCCAGCTGTTTTTTTTTTGTAGGATTTTTTCTTCTTCATTATATATATATATACATTTTTTTTTTTTTTTTTTTTTGCTTAGGGCTTACAAAGATGCTTTTAAATGATTAAAAGCTGTGATTTCTTATGTTTCCAGGGTCGACACTTTATATACTAAATATTCTATACATCTATATACATTTATAAATAAATTTGTATGTATGTATGTATACAATATATTTTTTATTACATTTTTTTTTGTTTTGTTTTGTTCATTTTTTGTTTGTTTCGTTTTGTTGTTCTTTTGCTGAGATTTCACATGGTTGACATTTTAAGCGCACGCTGATTCATTTCGCCATTCACCCAAAAGCTTCATGATTATTATCATCATCATCATAATGAGCATGTTAATAAGCCCCACCATCTCCCCTTCACCGCCCTTATGTGTATGCATATTGTTATTTTATGTTTTATTTGGCCATTTAGCTAATCGATACATTTGTATTTGAATGAAAGCTTTTGTGCTCTGATCAAATCAAGGGAATGAACAAAAAAAAAAAAATATGAATTCACAAAAAATAATTCAAAAAAAAAAATAAATGTTTAAACATTTATAAACGTTAACAAAAATTAATTTAAAAGCAAATTTAACGCTTTGCTTACAAAAGCGTAACAAATCTGTGATGGGAAAAAAACAAAAACAACAAGAACAACATCAATAAATGCGAAAAAGGAAGAAATCTTAAAAGGAAACACGCTGGGGCAGCTAAAATGGCATCCAGTTTATGTGGATTTAATGGATTCCTGTCAAGTTCAATTGTATTGGATTGTCTTGTCCTCAGCGAATCTTTAGATGTTTTATTGGTAAAATAAACTTATTGTCACTGAAATTGAATTTGTTACATTAATTTCAATATTGCCATTCAATACAAGCATTTATTTTGCATATAATTCGATTCCATGCATTAGGAACATTTTATTCCTTTCAATTGGTCAGATTTAAGTTAACAGGAACTACAAATCCTTATTGACCATTTCCAAATTTTACACAAAAAATATTTATATAGTTTGCTAAAAATTGAAAAGTATTTTCAAATTGTTTGTACAGACTTCAAAAATATATTTAATTTATTGCATTAGTTGTAAATATTCCATCAAATATAAATTACATTATATACTTATATATATATAATATTTTGTTTTTTATCAAACAAAGTAATTATAGTTAAGATATCATGGAAGCATACCAAATAGTCGTAAATTATAAAATTGTTTTCTGTCATCGAACAAGCGTCATAAAATTCAACTAAAAGTGTAAATAATCTTTGAGACAACAATTTTCGACCCTCGGTATTATTTGTGTTGAGTCAATTAAGAGTCAATATAGCAACAATATTGATTAATTGATGTGAAACATTGAAACACTGCTTACATTATTACATAACTGATATGTGGTGTTTGTGGCCAAAAAGACTTTCTGAGTGTAAACAATTCGTGAATAACTGTTTGTTCATTTTTTTGTCATTCTTTATGGCATTAAAATATCATTTATTTTTTCAGCGGTTGCAGATGTTTTTCTAATTTGATCAAACAGTTATCAAGCAATCAAATGGGAAACGCAATGATAGGAACAACAACAAAAACAAAAACAAAAAACCACAAAATAAAATACAATAAGAATGATAATAATATTTAAAAAAAAAAAGCGCTTAGGTCAAGTGTCTAGCAGTGAATTGGCACAAAAAAAATAACAAAATTTGAAAAATAAAAACCCAGAGACAATTGTTTAATACAAACAACAAAAGCAACAAGAAAAAAAAAGAAAAGAAAACAATTGTTAAACTCACATTCTAAAGAGGAAAGATGACAAAACTCTTTTGTAAGCAGCCAAGCAGAGAACAATTTATCCAACAAAAACAACAACAACAACAACAACAACAATTTGTCGAGCCTTTCTCAGTGAAAATAACATCAACGCTTATCGGCAATAGAAACGATTCACAATTTATCTCTCTTTCTCTTTCACTCTCTCTCTCTCTCTCTCTTTATCTTTCCGTATCGCAATATCCTCATCCTTTCATTATTTCTCGTCTCTCTCTCCATTAACTTGGCTGTTCAGCTGTTTATCCAATTGATTGAGTGAAAAAAAAAATATATAAAAAAATCATTTGCAATTTACGTCATTTCAATTAAAAGGCTAAATTATAGCAAACTGACAAACGTCAATTACACAAAATAAAGCTCAGAGCGAAAAAAAATTAAGAACAACAAACTTTTTCTTTTATTTTTTTTTTTTACTTTATCCCCTATCTGGTTGCTCTAACCCTAAAGTTGGCCGGAACACCTGCTAAATGGGAACTTTATGGCCAACTGCCTGGAACGGTTAACTTTCTGAAGACTCGCGTTTCATATTGTATTTATTTTTCAATTGATACCATCATGCGTTAAACACAAAAAAAATATATTGTTTAATAATATCGTACATTGAGAAATATTGTATTATAGTTTCAAATGATTTCTCATCCATATCATGATCGTTATACTATAATTTTTAATACATGCAATATGTAATTATTTTAATTGCCTTTTATTTTCATACATCTTGGGATCATAATTGAAATTTTTATCAAGTATTTATATTGCATGTTGATATCTTATCGGTTGAAAATTATTATTAAATCACAAGCCGATTGAATATTATTTAAAAAAAAAGAAAATCGGAAATTGTTTCATTCTAATACGAGAGGTAGAAAGTCTTAAAAAAAACAAACTTTAATAAATATTTATGTGCGTCTTATTTATTTATGACCAATTGAACAATGTTAAAAAACAAATGTGCAATAATTCCATTTCAATAACTCAATTATTGTTCATAAACACTTTAATTGTTGCATCTTAATTTAAGTTAATTATAGTATATTGAATTAAATGGCAGGTGAGTCGACTAGTCGTATATACCGCTCTAGGAAAATGAGTTTTGAAGTGTTGGCGCTTTTAATTCCTCATAAAATGGCATAAATAGAAAGATTTTTAGTTTGTCGCACGCGGCGCTGGTAATAAAAGTTGGGTAAACAGTTGTTAGTCGTTAAGCGGAAGGAAAAAGAAAAGAAAAATCAACTGAAAAGCAGTTAAATTGCAGCTGAAATTGAGCAGAGGCCGTTACTAAAGGGAGTCTGATGTAAATGGGAGAGACGGATGGCTAAAACGGATGGAGAAGGAGACAGAGAGAGACACAGAAAGAGAGAGGAAGAGTTGGCTTTTTAGGAAAAGGGATGAGCTATAAGCCTGAAATATAAGTACGTTGATATCTAATGAGCAAGTTGCGTTTGTATAGCACAAATAATGAGTGGAAAAGTTTGAAGCAAGCTAAAGAGAAAGAGAAAGAGAAAAAGAAGCAAAGCACGAAAAACACAACACAAAAAAACAAAAAAAATAAAAATTTAAAAAAACTTCATAAGCATTAGGAAATATGAATAAATCTTGTGTTTCTTTTTTTTCTTAACGCAACGCTAAAACAACATTAAACATTTCTGAAATGTCTACAAGAAGAAGAAGCTGAAAGAGTTCTTAAGCAACGAAAACTTTAAAATTTGCTCTGCTCTGCTCTCTGACAAGATACAAAACAGAAATGAAACATTTATGATGAGAGTCAAATGACAACATTTAAATAACGCTCAATTTTTCATGGAACAAGAAAATTCTTGAGAAATGGAAATTCCACAATGAAAACAAATACAATCTTATGAAAAAAAAAACAAAAAAAAAACGAGTTTGTACATACAAAGGAACTATGAATAGCAATTTGATATCTCGCATAATAAAGACAATGAATTTACAATTGCTTTTTGAATAAAAAATTCCGATTAATTTTCATAAAACTTATGATTTATCTTATCAAAAATTGTCATTTTAAAAACTATTCAAACAAATTAAAATGAATTTTTTAAATAAATAGACACACAACTAAAATTACACATGAATTAAAATGCAATTGAAAATAAGCAGAAAAAATACGGGGAAATACCAAGAAAACAAAATACTAAGTAAAAGTTTTAATCTGAAAAATCTATAAGATATTGTAAAATCGCATCAAAGCGGAAGCAAACTATTTACCATAGTATATATGTATATAGTATACATACATATGTATATACATATTATGTGATACAACATTTGAAGCATTTTTTAGTGACACTCGAAACGCAGCAGCGGCTCATTAAGAGCAAACCCCAAGCGCAGGCCCCAAGCCCCAAGCCCCTGGACCCTAGATACCAGATACGAAAAACCTCAAACTCCAAACTCCCAAACTCCAAAAGCCCAATTTCCACTGCGAGTACACACACACACACACACAGAGAGACACACACACAGAGAGACACACATATGTATGTATGTATGCACATGCACATAGAGCAGGCACTTAACAATGTCAAATGTTTGTTGCTGCCTGCCACCACCCCGCCGCACTTGTCATTCCCACCTCCCCCCCCACACTGCCCGCTGCCCCTCCTCTGTTAACCCTATTTGCCTGACACAGAGAGCCATTAAAATGTCATGCACTTGGCGCGGCTAAAAACTAAAACCAATTTTCCAATGCGATTCAGCAGCAAAACTGCTAAAAAAAACACACACAACACACACACATGCACAGACACGAAAAGGAAAAACAAAAACAAAAAAAATAGAAAAAAAAAGTGAGAGGGATGTATGCATGGATACGAGATTAGGTTGAAAGGTTGAAGAGTGACAGAGATGGGGGTAATTCGAGTAGAGTTTTATTGGCCTGACGCTCAATTACAGCATAAACAAAACTGTTCTTTTTTTGTTGTTGTTGTTGTTGTTGTTGTTGTTGTTGTTGGTTTTGCATTTAGGGGGTGCAGCAAAAACCACGAAAATGCACAAAACAACAGCAGCAACAAGAATGATATATTATTATATGTAATGACAATATGATAATAACGGCATTTAGACTGAACTGATCGCCACATACTACACAAACACAAACACACAAATAGAGAGAGAGGCACCGTGAGAGCGTGTTTTTATACTGCAGCTAACTCGATTGCACATCTACAAAAAAAAAACAAAAAAAAAAAAAAGAAAAGAGAGACTAAGAGACTGTGCGACAGGGAGAGAGAACAAATGCAACGCAGGTAGCTGCAATTCAATTCCTGCAATACTTTTTTTTTTATTTCACTTCTCTATCTCTTCTTCCTTTTTGCCTACGCAAAGTGAATGAGCGAACAACGGCGAAAGATAAAATCAACAAATGCTCGACTCAAAGATACCGCGTAAGCGTGTTCTGTTATCGTCTAGAGTCAGAAGCAGGATTTCCTTATAAATAATTTATGTGCTATTATTTATAAAAATAATATTAAGATAATTTCAAGTGAAAAGTGCCGTTTTATTTAAATTTATTTTGCAAATACACATAAATAATATTTATAATATAATTGCAATTATTAATAGACAGATATTGTTTAATACGAAACGTAGATTATATTGCTGTTATAAATAAAAAATTAATTTTATATTCTTTTTAATGCAATTATTTTATTTGCCTGTTTTACACACTTGCAACACGATTCGTATGGCCTTTTCTTAATAATTTTTCATATTTACAGGATATAAAAACAAACAGAAAACAGAGAACACTTTATAACAGTTAGATTTTTTTTTTTTTTTTTTTGGATATTTCATTTGGTTTTGTTTCTTTTTTTTTCTGTTATTGTTGTTGTTGGTTTTTACCTTTCTTTGTGAACGTGCGTTTTCGTTGCACGTTTTTGACAATTTGTTTTTGTTTCTTTGTGTGCTTGTTGTTGTTGTTGTCTTGCAGCTTCTGTTTTTCGTTTTTCTCTTTTCCTTTGAATTTTGTTTGTTGTAATTCACAACTTTTACATATGATATTATGTATTTTGCTTTTTTCTTCTTAATATTATTAATTTACTTCTAGCTTTGACTTCTTTTCCTTTTTTTTTTCACTTGCCCTTTGCTTTCGTATTTATTTCATAATTTGCATAATTTTCTTTTTCTTTATTCTTTTATTCCTTTTCGTATTAGCACTAAGATATCATTAATGGAACATACACCAGAAAAAAAATATTATTTTTGTAATTTGATCTATGCAATTTTCTTTTTTTCTCAATTACATTTTTCAATGATAATTGCAAACCGTGCCGTACCGTACCGGAGCGAACCGAACCGTTATATACTCGACTTATGTATGTGTGGGAGTCACACACACACGCACGCACACGCACACACACTCGCACACACATACACCAACGGTTCGAAAAAAAAAAGCAACAAAAATATATTTGTTACAAAAATAAATAAATAATTAATGTAAACGTTTAAACCGGCTTACAATTTGTTGTACGCAACGTTTTATTTAGTCGATCAAACCGGCATTTATTGCATTATTGCATTCCGCTTAACTCGATTATTATTAAACTTTCTTTTATATATACACATGTATATATAATTATTAATTTTTTGTTTTCGTTTTAATTGAATACAACAAAAAAAAAAGTTAAAGAAACGTTTGAAAATTCTGAAATATTATTCGACAGCGAGCGCACCGTCCGCTAGCACGACCGCCTCGGTTGGCTTTGTTTTTGCTTCTGGTTACGCTGTTAATTTAACATTGTAATGCTTGCAGCAATGTTAACAGTAGCATATGAAAAGTGTTGCGTTCGAACGGCGCTCGTGAGGCGTCTGTTAAGCCGCTGTTAGATGCGCATGGCACTATGGCGCCCCCATGGCATACGCTCGAGTTCGCTGTGGAACATATGTGGATGTCAAACATTTTAACAGCAAGTCGAACCAACTTGAATCCACACACAACATAAACAAACGACGATACGAATAAATTTTGGGCAAAACGATTTCGAAGCATTTAATTAATTGACAAAACATAAAAAAAAAAAAAAACATAACAGCAACAACAACAAAAAGAAGAAAAATTATAATTGTGATTTAAAATACAACTTTGTGTTGTTGAGGCACGCTCTCAAATAGGATCTACACGTTCGATGCTGTTCGAGTTGAAAGTGGGCGCAGTCCAAGGAGAAGGCTGAACGAACCGGTTCAACAGGATGCAAGCCTTGAGTGACAGCGAGAGAGAGAGAGAGAGAGAGCGAGCGAGATAGAAAGGGCGAAAGAGCGAAAGGGAGAGAGACAGGGAGAGTGAAAAAGAGAAAGAGCGAGAGCTAAAGACTGCAAAATATGCTACCAAAACAAAAGACGAAATTGTAGCGACAAAACAACAACAACAACAAAAAGTTATTTTTTTTTACATTATACCCTATAAACGGGTATAACGATTCTCAAATGAAATTTGCAACACACGAGAAAAAAAATTGTATTTACAGGATACACAAATATTATCCAAGTATATACACATATTTAAATATGTATGTGTGTGTGTATGTGTGTATGTGTATGTATGTGTGTGTGTATGTTATTGCTAGGACATGTTTAGTCGTGTTTAATCAATGCAGTTATTTCAAATTTTTATTTTATTTTATACTTTTTGTTGTTGTTATTGTTTTTTGTTATTTTCTTTTCAATATTGTTTTTTGTTTTTGTTTTTTATTTTTATTTTAAATTTAATTTTTTTTGTTTGCTTTTCTTTTTATTTGATGTGAAGTAACCGGACAACAATTTTTGATCTGCTCTAACAACGAAAATGGCAAAGAGCTGCTGGAAAAACCGGTTCATGGCAAAGGAATGCACAAAATAACAACAACAACAACAACAACAAGTACTACTATATGCTATATAAAATAATGCAATGCAATGAACTAAACCGAAAACAACAACAACAAAACAAATAACAACAAAAAATCAAAGAGTTTTACAAAACTCGCAACTGGAAGTTGCAACTGGAAGTGGAAACGTGACGATGGATGGAAACGGGCTAAAGATGTGGAATGCGCTAGGATGCTGAGACTTGAGCATTGTTATTATTGTTATTATTGTTATTGTTGTTGTTGTTGTTGTTGTTGGTTGTTTGCTGCTGGTTGTTGGCTTGGCTAAATGACATAAATCTGCGTGGCAAACAAAAGACTTAGGCAACAAACGTGGTGCAGCAGCGTGTCTGCAAGGCTGCAACTGGATTACTGTTACACAGGCCCTGGCTAAGTAGCGACCATAACGGGAAAAACAACAGCAATAACAACAGCAACAACAACAACAATAACAACAATCAATGGGAATGAGCACAGGCTGCAATATACTTACATACATACATATGTACATTATATGCATGAGTATGAGTATGTGTATATGTATTTGCTTTTGGCTAATACTCGTACTACAAGTACTGCAAGCATTTTTTGGCCCAAAAGGGCATCAAATCGCCAAATGAAAAAAGCTAAAAAAAAAATGAAGAACTCAAAAGAAAACAAATAAAAACAATATCTATGGGAACTTTCAAATGGTCAAGTATGTGTATGTGTATATATGTGTATGTACATACGCTGCATGCTCATTTAAAATAACAAAAAAAAAACGTAGAGTATTCACATAGTATTTTAAAAAAAAATAAATTCTCAACAAAAACAAATAATAATAACGAAAATGTTTACATTTACAAATTTTAATTAATTTTTTTTAATTTTATTTAATTATATTTACTTATTTAATTTTAATCCTTATATCTGATTTTTTTTATTTATTTTTATTATTTGCTTTTCTTTTTAAATATATTATTATTATTATTAATTATATAATTTTAGTTTATATACAACTTTTATTTTAAATACATTTCATTTTTATTTTAAAATTTAATTTCTCTCGACTGTCAAAAAACAAATAAGTAAAAAAATTAATATATATAATAATATAACATTTTTATTCTGAAATTTGGCTTAAACTGAATATAAAGTAAATGTATTTACTTTTTAAATTGTTGTTTAAAATCACAATTAAATTTCAGATTTAACAATACGAATGCAAAGGGTATATAAACTTCGGTATTTGGTAGATTTAATATATACATTTTTTTTGCATTGTCTTGAGTTGCAACAAGCTGCTCTTGCAGCTAAATATTGTATGTATGTATGTATGTATGTATGTACACGGACATACCACAATAAGTATATTTATAATGAGGCTATCAACCTTGGCACAATCCCCATTGCTATGGCTAACAAGTATCTAAATCTCAACTTAGATTTTTTATTTATTTGTTTTTATTTTTTTTTTTTTATTTTGCATATTTATTTTTACAGCGAACTCTGAACTTTAACGTAATTTTAGACTGGGGCCTAGATTAGGTTTTTCATTGTTGCTGTTGCCACAAACCACAAAAACAAAACATTCGACCAGCACAATTATCTGACCCAAAAAAAGTGCACAATTAAAAAAATAAACAACACAAAATACAAAATGAAAAATGAAAAACTTGGCAAAAATAAAATAATAAATAAAACGTTTTTTTTTGTTTTTTGTTCTCAAGTGCTACGAAAAATATGCAAAGCGCAGACAAATGCGCAAATTTGATAAATGCCACCAACAACAATGTGTTGAAAAACAACAATAACAATAACAACAACAACAAAAGCAGCAGCTGCGTTTTGGTAACACCTTCAGATACCCCATACCCCATACCCCATACCCCATACCCCGTGCACCCTATCACATACCCCGTACACCGCACAACCAAAGCACCGTCGCACGTTCTGCAAAATGAAAAACAAAAAAAAAACTGACCAAGAATGAGAAATTTGCAGAATTCAAATTGTATTTAAAAGATATTCAGAAAATTATGTATTTTATTAAAAATATCATGAAATTCTAAATTGTTTTTTTTTTGTTAATAAATATCATTTTATCCTAAAAATCTAAATGGGTTTCCTTTACAATAAATAAATATTTTTTTAACTATAAAAAATAAATGTAAGCTTGTAAAATACAAAAAAAGTTCATGAAATTTTGAATTTAAAAATAATTTAATTTAAAAATATTTTAATTTAAATGAATTTATTTAATTTAATTTAAAAAAAATAATAATTCATTTTTTTATATTGCATAAATATTGTATTTTTTAATTATAGTATATGCAGTATTTATGTGAGATTTTATTTTCTTTTTTTTTTTCATTGTATATGTATATACTTATTAAGCTTTTAATTGTTGTTTCACGAATTCCAATGGCGAAAAGTTTTATTCAATTATACATATTTATTTTTATATTTATTTATATTCATTTCGAGCGCTTGATCAGACGCCGCCTCACGAAATTATTTTAATTCATAACAATTTATGTAAAATTTATGGCATTCGATTTGCTTTGAATTGTCACAAGCACAATATGGCTAATAGCCGAAATGCTTAGCCAGCACTTTTTGGCCACATTTATGAAGTCAGCTTAAAAATAAATATAAAAATACATTTTGTGGTCATAAACAAATCGAAACGTGGCTGGCGCTCAATACGCTAATGGGCCAACTCAGTTGCGGGCGGTTCGACAAAAAAGGGCGTTGTTGTTGGCGTTGTTGTTGTTGTTGTTGTTGTTATTGTGGTTGTTTAACAAATATTACTCATGGCTTGGCCTGGCCTGGGTTGGCTTGGCTTGGCTTGGCCTGTCTTGGCCTGGTCTGGTCTGGGTTGGCCTGGTCATGTTATACAGCATTGCTAACACCCAAGAACAACGTGACGACGACCGAATCGAACCGCAGCGAACCGAATTCAAACAAAAAAAATAAAAAAAATAAAAAAAAAACAAAAAGCATTTTTTTAACTCTAAGAAAACTGAAAAAAAAAGTATTTTGAAAAAAAAAGAAACGCGTCGAAAACGCAGCCGCAGCCGTTGACTGATTGTCACGGAACGATAATGAAATAACTTTGTTGTTGTTGTTTGTTGTTTGTTATTGTTGCTGTTGTCGCTGTTGCAGTTGCATGAAGTTTCATTTCAAAAACAAAAAACAACAAGAACAACAAAAATAAGATAAGTAAAAACGTAGGCATCGATCGTGCTCAACTAAAAGATACCCTAAATTTGTTGAGCCCACTTACCCAGATGACATTCATGAGGATGATGATAATAATGATGATGATGTTGTTCTTGTTATTGTATACATACATATACAATTAGTAGCACATATAGTTGACATTTTAATATTAAATTGAGTAAAAAAATTAAAAATTTATGTCCTAGTGAATAAATATTTATATTGAACTGTATATGGTACTATATAGTACGGTAAATAGATATACAGACAGACTTCAACTGTATATAATTTATACCCTATATATGTTTGCACAACTCTATGATACCCATTACTTTTTCGTCTTTTCAGTTTTCAATTTTCAATGCAATCAGCGTATTCAAAAAAAAAAAAAAAACTAAAACAAAAATTATATGAAGAATTGCAGTTGCATGCAACAGATAGAGCGAGAAAGAGAGAGAGAGAGAGAGAGAGAGAGATTGCGAGAGAGTAGACTTATAAAAAGCGCATACATATGTGGCATAGTTTTTATATATTTTGTTGGTTTTTTTTTTGTTTTTGTTTATGCTGCCCCTGCCCCTGCCGCTGCAAAGAAACGTGCAACAACGCGTCGCATTCCTTGTGTCAAACGACTCCAAGCAGCGACTACGATCCGACTTCTCTTTGCGATCTTTAGAATGCCAACAACGCATATTTTTCCTCTTTTCTTGTTGTTTTTGTTTATTTATTTTATTTTTGTTTTTCATTGCCTGCTGAAAACTTCAACCCTAGCTTTGCCCCTCAGACCCTGGCACCAAAGCTACAGTGAAGCCTGGCTACACAAAATCAACAAAATAAAAACTGCATAACAAATGTTTTTAAAACAACTTAAAAGAGATTTTAAAATTATTTAAAGAAAAAAAGTGAGAGTAAATTAAATTCATATTTTTTAAACAATTATATAAAAAATTTTAGTAAATTTTAATAAATTATTTAAATTTTTAATTTTAATTAATAATTTCAATTTTATTGTACAATAAATTGTCAATTAATTTTATATTGTCTGTGTTCATTTTAGGCAATATTCACTGTAGCACAAATCATCATCAAGCTCAGGCGCAGGCTCAGGCGCAGAATGTCTTCGCTAACTTTAGCAAACGTCAACGTCAACGTCTGCGCCAGCGCCTGCGTCAACGTCTGCGTCAACGTCAACGTGAACGTCAGCATCAGCGGCAACTGAAAAAAAAAAAAAGTATCATAATCATATTATTTATGATTGTATTTGTTTTCAGACGCCGCAGCTTAAAACGACGCGACGAGCCTCAACAACCGCTGGAGACGTGTGGACGTGAGGTGGGGGACATTGGGACATTGCAAGACTGAGATATTGAGACACTGAGATATTGGGACATGGAGAACTAAAGACATTGCCACGTCTCGACGTAATTGCCGTTTTGCGGCTTGGGTCAGAGTATCTTTTGTGCCTTCACTCAGTTAACCACACTTTAATGCCAATCCACAATCCATACGGTCCACACTCCACTTTCACACACACACACGCACACACACGCACACACACACACATACCAAGCACTCCCCCCATTTACCCCTTGGCCGCACTTGGCATTCGAAACGGGAGTACAAAAGAAAATGAGGACCATGTGTTTTTGCCATTTTCAAGGGCGCTTTGCCCAACAGCGAACAGTGGGGCAAAACACATGAAATTGTTGCTAATAAATTGCAATAAAATCACAATTAAAAAATATTTTAAAATATTTAAATATACAAAAATTAAAAAACTTTATTACAACAAACAATAATATTGAATATTTAAAATTTTTAACTAATAATAAAATTATAAACGAATTACAAAGTTTTTTAAATAAATAATTCAAATTTTTAGACAAAAAAAAAATTATTGATTTCATTTTTTAAAATAATTAAAAGAAACGTCATATTGACATATTGTTATTAAACAAATAGTTATAAATAATTTCAATTTTTAACACGGTTTTACGATGTGACGATGTGTAAGAAATTTATTATTATGAGTTATTATTATATTTTATTAGCTTTTGAAATTTTTTATAATAAATGTGGCCTTATTTTACATTAAATACAAATATATTTTGCCCACTGTGCATCAATAAAACCATGATTCTGAACAATAAAGCGCTTATTGAGTGAGTTCTATGAATCATTTACCAACTGTTTTGACTTTGAGTGTTTTTATTGCATTTTCTTGTTTTTTTTTTTGTTTTGTGTGATTTAAATTTTAATTTTGAATTTCAAATTCGAATTCGAAATTTATTTTGTTTATTTTTTTTTTTATTTTTTTTTTTCTTGTTTTGTTTTGTTACATACTCAAAGTTGTGCCAGTCATTGACAACCGCTGAGAATGTGAATGTATTGTGGGTGTAAGTGAATACACTCATAAATAAAAATAAAAATAAAAATAATAATAATAAAATGATAATTATAATAATAATAATATTAATAAATAATAATAATATATATTATAAAACAATAAATACTTTTATAAAGTAAAATTAAATAAAATTAGTAAAATTATATAATATTAAATAATATAATAATAATAATAATATTAATTAATAATAATAATTTATATTATAAAACAATAAATACTTTTATAAAGTAAAATTAAATAATATGAGTTACTCTCAAAATACATAGTTATGGCGGCCAAGATCAAAACAAAACACAAAACAAAAAATAAAAAATTAAAAAAAATAAAAAATAAAATAAAAAACAAAAAAAAAACGAGACATAAAAAAGGCATCTACCACAAAGGGCGGGGAGGGACAGGGCGATTGGCTGGAATGCGGCGGGAACGGAACGTGGCTTTAGAGCGGGGAATGCCGGTGTTGGCAGGGGAACGACCATGTGGCATGGTGTATGTGTGTGTATGTGTGTGTGTGTGTGTGTGTGTGTGTGTGTGTGCGAGGAGGCTGCGCGGAGCAGTTATAGTTATGCAAATATGCCTAGCGATAACGGTGCGCGATCCATGGCCAAAGTGGCCAAAAAGCGTGGCCCTGGCCCCCAGGTTGAGCTTGTAATGGGGGTAATAGCTGGCATAGCCGCAGCTGATGGCATCTGAAGCTGGTGAGGAGGGTGAGAAGGGAAGGGAAGGGCTCCAACATGGCTGAAAGACAAGAGATTTGCCTTCGCTTTGCGTACAATTCATTTCATAGTCGCATAGATTGAAGGCCAAAGCCATTGCACAGATACCGCTCCAATGCGATTTTTACTCCGTCTCCGTCTCCAGTTTCGGATTTCGAGTATCGAGTAACGAGTATCGAGTATCGAGAGCGGGAAAACGGTTGGACAATTGGACAGCTATACCAGACGGACAACTGGGCAGCTGAGCAGTGGCTTGGTTAATGGTTAATGCTTAATGTACGATACGCGGAAACTTTGAGGTTTGAGATTTGAGGCTTGAGGTTTGAGGGAGGCTGGTTGCTTTTGGCCATGGTCAAATCTGTTGATGGCATCACGCTGTTCACAGCGGCCAAATGGCCAACTGCCAACGGCCAATGGCAAAAGGCAATACAAAAAATACAAAAAATCAAAGTTGGCTTTTAGCTGAAAATTTTGAATTTGATTTTTGTAAAATATAATATTTTTTTAATTTAATGTTAAATGTTTAATAAAAATTTAAATTAAAGTTGTAGCTTCAATTTAAATTAAATTCAGCTTAAACATAAAGTTCGTGCATAGATTTGGATTGCAATTTGAAAAAGTATCTGTTAGATACATTAACTTGATTACGAAGATACTTTCTTGAATGTTGCTATGATCTTGGCATTTTCTCCTCAGTTTGAGTCAGACACGTACATGTGTGTGTGTGTATGTGTGTGTGTACATACCTGTTGATTAGTTGCTGCTGCCACATCGTTGCGTTTGCGTCTGTGGCAGATCGCATCATTCGCATCAGGTGAGACGCGTTGCACTTGTGGCTGCCACTTCCGCCACGCTGACAGACTAAACGATCTGTGAATATGGCCAACGCCCATTTTGGATCTTGTACATTTGTGAATGTCTGAGTGCGAGTAGCATTCACATTCACATGTTACGAATCGTACAATGTATTTATAAATTCAAATTCAAATTCAAATTTTCTTGTTCGGCTCGTGCAACAAATGCAGCGGCAGCTGACTTGAAATCTTGTTAAATTGCGCTTGCGTCGTGTGTTGTTGACACGTTTACGCCAGCAACAACAACAACAACAACAACAGCAACAACAACAACAATTATAATAAGAAGAAAAACATGTAATTTTTAGTAGCTGCTTTTGTCATTAGTTTGTTGTTTTTTTTTTTCAACTACTTCATTTATTTATGAAATAAAATAAAATAATACTATAATATCTTTTCCTTCTTTCAATGAGTTTTTATTTATTGCTGGCTGTTGCGAGTTTTGAGTACCCGTTGCCTTAGTGCCATTCACTCAAATTGATTCACAGCATTTGGAGCACTTGTTAAACGACATCGGCCAAGAATCTCATACCCCTCCCCCCCCAACCCCACTCACCACTCGGCTACAACATTAAGGCATATGCTTACAAATGTATATGTATGTACATACGACAATTGGGGGCTGGGCTGAGGAGCGGGGGACACAGCTGCTTTATATTAGCTATTTATGGAGCTGGCAAAACGATTAGCAATATGCGGCTAATGTTAGTGAATAATCAAGAAAACAAAACAAAACAAAACAAAACAAAATAAAAGAAAGCGAAACAAAACAGCAACAACAACAACAACAACAAAAAACAAAACAAAAGTTCTTTGTAATTGAAGAAAAAACATGTATAAAATGTTTAAGGAAAATAAAATGTAATTGCTTTCGAACTTAAGTAATTAAATTATGTGAGTCCAATTAATTGAATAGATTTTTAATTTAAAATTTTAAAGTGTTGCTTTAAATAAAAACTTGAAATTTAAATTGAAAACTTATTTTATTAATTTGGCTAGCTTTATAAAATTAAAATTTAAATATTATAAATACATAATACAATTTAATTGAATTTCAAACATAATAATTATTTTTTGTTTTTTAATTAAATGTATTTTTTTACATCATTTTTTTATGTACTCATATTTTTAAATAAATAAATACTATAAGTTTAATTTAAAATTGATTTTGTTAGTACAAAAAAATACAATTCCCGCTAAGACAAATTATGGCAAATAATACTAAAAGCACGTATGTATATGCCATTAAAATAAATGCAAAAAAAATAAAAAATAAATAAATATTGCCAGTTTTTTTTAAGTTATAATAATTATGCCCAGTGCCAGAGTGCCGCTTAATTGCGGCAGTTGTTTGTTGCAGTTGTTTGTTGCAGTTGTTTGTTGCTGCGTCAGTCAATTGTGCCCATAGTTGGGTATCGCTTGTTGCATTTAGTTGTTTTTGTTGCGGTTGCAGTTGCAGTTGCAGTTGCAGTTGTCTAAATTTGACAGTTGTTTGAGATTTATGACGCCGCACACTCGATCATATTTGACTTAATTGACAGCCGGCAGCCACGACAAAATGCCACCGGAGACACTTCAGAGTCAAGATGCAGCAAATGCAACAAATGCAGCCAATCAGCCAATCAGTCCAGTCAACTTCAGCCAACTGGAGGCGTCAACCAAGGAGTTAACTCTGGGCAAGGCCCTGCTCACAAAAGAAAACAAAAGACTCCCCCCTCTCCACCCCCACCCACACTCTCCGCCTCCTTTCTTTACGCTGTCTCTGAAACGATTTAAAAACATTTCATTCTTTTTTGTGGTTTTTTTGTTGTTGTTGTTTTTTTTACACTTAACGGCCTGAAACGAGTTGTATGTTACACTGTGTGGGCTGGTTAATAAACACGCCCACAATCTCAACTTTGGCCACACTCGGCATATACATACATACTTTGAGAAACTCTGGCAACTGCCATCCTAATCCCAGATTTCCTTTTTTTTTAATAACCAATAAATCATAATTCATAAATCATTAACAAAAAAAAAAACAAAAAACAAAACACAAAAAAATGAATAAATAAATAAATAACAACCAATAAATAGAGGTAGGTCTGAAATTTTTAAGTCAACTTATAAATTTATTTACGATTGTTAACATAAAAATGTGAAATTAAACCAAAATTTAATCATAATAATAAAAATTATAATAATAATAATTATGATAATGATAATAATAATAATAAAATAATAATATAATAATAATAATAATAGTAAAATAATAATAATAATACAAATAATAGTAATAATAATAATAATAATAATAATAATAATAATAATAATAATAATAATAATAATAATAATATTAATAATAATAATA
>JBAMCR010000250.1:18912-36554 GCA_037075045.1 Mulgravea parasiatica | reverse complement strand
CAGTTACAGTTACAGTTACAGTTACAGTTACAGTTACAGTTACAGTTACAGTTACTGTTACAGTTACAGTTACAGTTCTACAGTTATACGTTCAATTTGATTTCCATCGTTCTTGCTGATGCCGTCCGTCCGTCGTTTGGCTACTCCAATTAGCAAACCATCAACATGTTGCGGTATTTCGTTCATGTTTTCCCTTTGTTCCAATTTCAATGTTTGCATCTGTAACCGTATCCATGCAATTATCTCTCTCACACACACACACACACACACACATTTACTTGGTCTGTCTTTCTCTAGTTGTGTTTAGCTCTTTTCTGCGGCACAACACGGTAGAGATTTAGCTGGATCCGGTGGCATTGGTAGCAAGAGTTTTTGGTTGTATTGCCTGGTGGACTGCGGACAACAAATTTCGATATGACGTTGCATACATGTAAATTTTAAAAGAAAATCATAAACTAATGCCGTGTTCAACAACAGGTTAGCCAAATTAAAAATGAACTTGAACATAAAAGTTTATAAGCATGAATAGTATACAGACACATATACATAGACATATACATATACATATACATATACATGCATTTGTATGTATACATATATGTATATGTGTAGCCGTACATGCCATTTCAAGTTTCTACAGTTTTCCATTTAATGGGCCAGGTGATTTTCTATTATCCTTGCTTGTTGTCCTGCTCCTATTTTTAGCTTTTCTCTCTATGCCAAACTCTGCATGTTTAATCCAAATTACTAAAGTACACGTACACACACGCAAACACACACACACACACACACACACAAACACGCAAACACACACACATATACCTAGAAATAATGATGTTTCCCTCAAAGCAGATACTTGCTTTGGCTTCAACTGTTTTCATAATGTACACACATACTTGTTACACATGCATATACGAGTATGTACCAATACATGTGTGTATATACATATATGTTCTGTATGTATATATGGACATTATTTTATGTTATTATTGTACATATTTATTTTTTGTATATTTTTTTTTGCGGTTTTGTTTATTCTTTTTTCTGATGTGAAACTGATTACATTGGCTTCGGGTTACGGTTACGGTTACGGTTATGGTTACGGTTTTTCATTCTGGGTGGGAAATAATTTGTACAGGGTATCTTTCGGTCGGATATTTCAGATTGACGCAATCTTTTGTGTTTTCTGTTTCTGTTTGCATTCCCATCTTTGAATAGGTGTGTAGTTCTACAATATACCATATATGTGTATGTATGTATGTATTTGTGTTTGCTAATAAACGTGTGTGCGTGTGTGTGTTGGTGTTGGGTGTGCGTGTGTCCGTCCAGTTTTTTGTGTTTTAATGAATCTGTACGGTTAGCTTGCCATTCTATTCGTAGTAAATGTTGTTAATTGAGCCTAAGCTAAACGTTATGTCTTAAGGCCGCCGTACCCCCCCTCCTTTCAAGACCAACTACCCCGACAAACTCTCCTCCCACCACGTCCACATACACGTCCACGTCCACGTCCACGTCCATGATCATGTTGCTCATGTTGGCAGTTGGACTCTGTGGAGTGTGGACTAAGGATAACCCACCTGATGGGCAGCCTCAATTAGTGTGCGTTGGCAGCGCTTTAATTTTGTTGGCGCTGTCATTTATATTGTATTATTTTCATTATACGTATACCCTATATTTTCTAGCTCATACATATATACAGTACGGCTTCTATGTACGGAGTATATGCATGCATACATAATAATAAGAATAATCTATGTATTTATTTATTATTTAATTTTGTATTTATTTTTATTAATTTCTATCAATTCAAATAAACAATATTTGTTTTGATTGCAGTACGACGTACAGGGTATTATCCGAGTCGTGCTATCTCCGGCAGTGACGTTTTAATTCCTGTTGAATTAATGTGATTTTATGGAACTATCACAATTCACAATAGAGCGAACAATGTGTGAACTGGCCGCCGATTCATTAAATGAAATATCAGGAAATCAGATAAAAAGTTCTGCTGACAGTTTACACTGCATCCATTTTCCAATTAATATTTTTTTTTTGGTGATGCTAAACAACTAATACCCTAATATTTTATTCTATAATATTGTATTATTTTTAATAATTGAATAACTAATTAATTTCGTAATTTTTCCCCATTTTATTGAACGAATGGTCGACATGCCCAGCCCATTTGAAGACTTTATCAAGGTATTAAACTTTTCAGTTATGCGAGATAGGTATGTACATACATACATACATACATACTCGTATATTGAATAATAAGGGTACAAAATATTGTGTGCATTCTTTAATTGAAATTTGATGTTAGTATAGAATATTTTTATTCCTGTAAAGCACAATAAAAACGTAAAATGAACACGAACGAAATTCAAAACGCATTAATCAAATTATCGTTCTATGTCCAAATTCCGTTAGGATCTTTATTAATTCCTTTATTTAATATATACCATTAGATGAGCTCCATAGAAAATACCACGTAATACAGACAAGTGTACCTGAAGGGACACATACTATAGGTTGTCATCCATACCGTCATATTTGGACAAATAGCAAATAAACCAGGCCCATTCGCTACAAACCTAAATACTGCCTCAATAAAAAAAAAAATAAGTAATACTTACTATTTTTTTTGTTTTTATTGTTTTTATTATTATTGTTATTATCATAATTATTATGCCTATGGCGCCTGTATTTGCCATTGGTATTGCCTAGTTTTGTTTATGTATTTCTTTTTATTTATTTATTTTTCTCGTATTTTTTATTCATGTCTCTTCCTCGCCCTCTCTCTCTCTCTCGCTCTCTCTGTCTTACACACACACACTCAATCGCATTACAGGGACTCAACCCCACCTGGGCACCTGTCCAGCTTGTCAAATAATTCAAGAAATGACAGCTGTTAATGGCAATATACTTGTACATTCTGGGCAGGACGAGGTTTCCAGGTTCAGGCGAGACGCCGCTTGATTGAGCCGCTGCTAAGTGGTTCCTAAAGCCAATGGGGATACGACTTCCCAGTAGTCGAAAATCCAAAAAGGGGAACACTTGTGTTGCAGGAGAGGGCGGCGGCAGGGCGTAACCGTATTTTTAGATTGATGGCATTGGATTGTTGGCTGCAGAACTGTTGCTGTTTATGGCCAGGCTTTGGAGCGTTTGAACCGAATTGCTGCCATAACAATTTGCGTTTTATGATGGGCACAAGAACACTTCTTGCAGATTTTTTGAGCGATGTGGCAGCAGCTGTTAATCTTGCAACATTCGCCTTAAACGAGCTGCGTGATGGAGCCCCTCAATTCACAATTTGACTCTATTCCTTTATGCAGTCACTCTCACGTTGTTGCTGTTGATGTTCTTTTTTCTCACAGACAGCCAATCAATCAGTTAGCCAACTAAATTTGTTATCAAATCAACATGGTGGAAAAAAATAGTGTTGGCCGAGCGTATGTTAACGTGACTTGTACTCGTAGATTTTGGCCAGATTTGGACAACGTTTAAGGAACAAACCAAATTTGTTAACTCTAATTGTAATCAATCAGTTAGTCAGACACATGCATTAACAAATCAAGAAGGTATACCAGACATACAGAGTAATTCTTTGATTGGACTTGCCAACAAGAAATCCATATACTCGTGTATGTATGAACGCTTTTGTGATTCATAAATCAATCAGGCATAATCCATCAATTAAGCGAAACGAAATGGAACGATTCAAAACGAAACGAAACGAAACGCAACGAAATGGAACGCGGAATGAAACAAATGGAAGTGGCAACATTATTAATGCATTCATAAACCCATCAATGGCTAATGAAATGTGCACATTCAAGCATTTCAAGTCGAATGGCGGCACAAAGTCAACAACTTGGCCTTGGCTAAGGCCACTTACACGGTCCGGTCAGCACTTGGCCGGGTCGTAACTAGTTATGAGTTAACCAACACTAGACAAATGACTCCGCAAAGGCAAAGCTGAGTAAAGGCCCCATTGGACCGCTGTGGTGCTTACCCTCACCCACTCATTTTGGGGGTAGCCAAAAATTACTACTCCAGCTACACTCAATGGAGAGTCCTTCATTAAACCCGAGCCAAGGTGTTTTCCTCGGCACCTGCTACCCATACATACATACATACATGTATTGGTCGTGTATGTATGTATGTATGTATATTGGGGCTGCGCAGGTGGGCAACTAATTGGCAGGGTATGGGATTTGTGGACTCATTATTTTTCGCACAAATGAGAGGAATTAGTAAAATTAAGAACTGTTAGATTCGCAGATACTTTATATGTATGTATGCTATTTTAGTTGTAAAATACTTCGAGATATCCTAGCATATTTCCATCAAAAGGCTCAGCTGAATGTTGCTTGTTTTTTAGTTTCTTCTATTTTTTTTTTTTTTTTTTTTGGTGAGTTATGAGCTGTAATTTTGAAGATAACCCTAGCTGGATAGGGTATAGAGGGGCTTACTTGCCGAATTGCAAAATAAAGACAAACAGTTGAGTTGGGCTGTTGGGGCTATTTCAGTTAATATCTGTTGTTTATGACCATTTTACAGGGTACAGAATATAAACTAGATAAAAACAATTAAACCAGGATAGCTTCAAGTGCTTTGAAAAGTGTTTAAAATTAACATTTCAACATCTTAAAATTCATGAAAACTTTCAAATTTGAAGCGTTCTGCGTGTGACAGAGCAAAAGTTTGCGCCAACACTTGAAAACGAGTCTGCAATTATTTTGTATAAAATATGGTAAGAGGCAACAACTTTAAATTTTATGACATTTAATATAAATACTTAAATAATTGGGAATGTGTACATAGCAGGTGTATTATGTAGGTGTATGTATGTACATGAAATGTACTTGGGTTAATTAAAGCATTTATAAAACTAAATTAATAAACTTAATGTACAAGATGGCCAAAATGGCCAACTTGAGCAGCCATAATAATTATTATATTATAAGGTATTGCCACAAATTTGAATAATTTGTTCGTGTATTTTTATATCGCAATGAAGTTAATTATTTTATTTTTTATTACACGGCGAGACGCGAGTTTGGCAATTCATAAATAATTCAATTAGCCAAGTCGGCAAAGTCTAAAATAATCTCCTTTAATTTTCTAAATTTGCAATAAACTTATTGTAATGGCTTGCTTTAAGTTAAATTTAAATATTGCTTTTAATGCTTTTTTTGTTTATTTACCATACACATTTATTTCATCATGGAATCACAGGATTCAGAAAAATGTGTGCAACAGATGTGTCTATCATTGAATCAATTAGTTATTATTATAATGTCAATTATTAATTAATACTATTTCTATTGTAATCGAAATGCCAACAAAATTGTCAAATTGTCATTCATTCAGTAGCAATTAAGGAACTTTAAAGCCAAGTTTATTCTGCCCAACTAAGGTTTAGCACAAGGTCATGGCTATTTCATTTTATTACATTTCAAAGTTTGGCACGGAACGTATGTATGTATAACTTATGGGTAGAATTATTCCAATCTTTTATATTTATTAAGGAATGTTTTCATTGATAGCAACAATACAATAATACAACTACTAAAAGTTTGCTTTTTTTGTTTATCATGTATCTAAAGATAAACTCTAGCTTATATGTATGTGTATGTACGTATGTATGTATGTATGTATGTATGTTATGTGTCATCTGTGTTCCAGGAAGCATTTGTTGTTGTGTTACCAAAATCTTTTGTTTATAAAATTAATTAAATTTGATTGTTTACATGTGAATCTCTATGGTATATGGTATATGTTAAGTTGATGACATTCTTCTAAAAATCTGTTGATATTTTACTGTAGCATACGAGCAGTTTAATTAACACGTCTGAAAGTGTATGTAACCTTCGGCTATCCAAAGATATATTTCTTGCTGTTGTTGTTGTTATTGTTCTTGTTGTTGTTGTTGGTGGCTTGTCGTGTGTTCCGAAATTGCCTTTGGCTGCTATTAATTAATGCTGGACCTGGTCGTAAAATGCAATAAAGTTATTGGCCCATAAACAAACAAAGGCGTTTGCTTGTTTCATTTCGAGGGCAAACACATGCAAATTGGGTGTTAGCAATAGAGGATCTCAGATCCTAAGAATACTGTATTTAAATAAATTCTATTGACGATTGACATTAAATGTAAAGCACGAAATTTAAAATATTATTGAAAATTAGATGATAAATATATGAAATCACATTGAATTTGAATTGGAATTTAGTTAACTTTTCAATAAAAAAATTCCCATTAATTTATTTTGTATTCAATTGAAATTTGACTGAAAATTCAAAATTACATACTTATTAAAATATATTGAAATAGAAAATTCAAAATTACATACTTATTACAATATATTGAAATAAAATACTATTGACAATTGGAAATTGCAAGAAAATCCAATGCGATTGTGATTTATCTTATGTATGAATAATCTTAGGAGAGAACGTTTTGGGTTTGGCCCAATAAATGCAAATTTATTGTTTTAATGAATGCCCAAGGGTTGTCGCATAATAATAAAATAATAAATGATTCAAATCAAATAAATAATAACAATTAAAATGAATTAAATTTGCTGTTCTTGCAGCTAACAAATATGTGGATTTGAATTTACATTTGGTTGGGTGCAGTTAACGCAATTTTAAGTTGGCTGGCAAAGATGTCAACACTTACTACATGCAAAGCAAACTTGTTGCACCACTTGCCACACAATGTGGCATCAAAATTTTGGTTGCCGCTTGCTGCGCTTGCTCGTTGTTGCAATGGGAAAACAAAGCTTGGCTAACTTTCATTCATAACACTGACACATAAGAGAAAAAGAAAAAAACTAAGACAAAATGAAAGAGCGAAAGAGAGAGAGAGAGAAAGATATAGAGACAAAAAGAAAGAGATAGGGAGAATTGTAGAGGAATGCAGTATTCATTCATTTGCCCATTGCGGGTGTATCCATTCATAAAAGTATTGGATGGAATTGCTATTTGGCAAAGTTTGCAAATGTTTACAAGTGCACCCAAAACTGTATGTACACATGTATGTGTATTTTTATGCTTGTAGTTGCATTCGTATATTTACATACATATACACACATTGTGGTTACGTTATGGTATATGCATCTGAATCTACATATCTTCGAAATCAAACAACTTCAATCTCATATACTCGTATTCGAATAATTGTTCAGAAGAACTTTTCAACGTGAAATGTAATAAATATTTAAAATTTAATAATTTTAGTTTATGTGTAGCAACAAAAGAGAACCAATTGTTTTTTAGAAATGCATTAATATTTAATATATCGAATATATAGTTTCTCTCAGTGTAACTGTGTATACAAACCGCTGCGGCTGCGATTGCTGCTGCTGCTGGCGCTGCTGCTGTTCGATTGCTGCTGCGACGGCTGCTGTTGCTGCTGCTGTTGCTGCTGTTGCTGTTGCTGACGGCGGCCGTTGCGCAGCGCCGCGGCGTCGCTGACAGCGTCAACGTATTCGGCCACTGCGTTGCCGTTATTTGTTATCACTGTATGCGCCGAAAGCGATGCAACACGCGTTGCGTTTGCGGCACACGCGCTCTTCTCTCAAGCGGACAAACAACAACAAAAAGCACAGTAAAAAAATTTCTTACACACAACGCAACGTAATACACAGACACGCACACACACACACACACACTCACACTCACGCACACTCACACACAAATAACAACTTTTTATTTTTTATATGTGAAAACCAAAAAAAAAAAAAAAAAAATTCGGTAAAGGGAAAGTAACGTGAATACACAGGACAGCAAGGGGAAAGTACAATAAATTTATGCACAGGGGCCGCAAACGTGAAGGCGAACGCGTATGGGGACAGGCGCGGGCTGGCAAGGACTAGGGCTAGAGCAAGGACGAGAACGTGAACGTGAACGTGAACGTGGACGAGGATAAGACCGAGCGCGATGAGGATGAGGGCGAGGACGTTAACGTGGACGTGAGCGTAGCCGAGGGTAAAGAGGATGTACGGTAACGCTGTGGGGCAATTTTCATTTGTATTTACAGTTTACGATGGTGAACAACACGGCGGATACGTTATTTGTTTGTGCAAATGTATTTGAACGCGAGTATCTCAACAAATAAATAAATCGTCGCTTCACGTTACGCTTTGTTTTGCCTTGCCTTGTCTTGTTTTTGTCCTGTTTTTGTCTTGTTTTTGTCTTGTTTTGTCTTGTCTTGTTTCGTCTTGTCCAAGTCACGATTCGCGGGAGGAATAAAATTGTTTGGGGCGTGCGTAGGACGCGGTTCTTTGGCTCAACTTCGATCTGCTTTGCTGCTGCTGCTGCGTTGTGGCACGTCAACGTATTCAACACCAACTGACGAACGGCAAGCGCTTCCCCATCATATCGCTGGCATCCCTATTTCTTAAACAAGTTGGCAGCACTGCTGCGCTTATCGCCATACATCAGCTGTTTCGCCGTCCAGTAGCAGCTGTGTGCAGCTTTTGCAAGCAATTCAGGCCAACGACTTCAATGAATAAAAGCTTTCGCAAAAAAGCTTTTTACTTTATTGCAACCAGTTGGCAGCTCCTTTTTATACAAAGGACAACGTAATCAAATTTCAAACAGTTTTTTAAATTTCAAATTCACAAAAAAATTGTATGAAGACTTTCAACATTTTTTATACCATATACATACATATACATACATGTATTATATGTACATATGTATTCATTGATTAAATGATTATTTTTAATGCCTCACAAGATTATATTGATTATATAATGCACTTACCTGTCTGAGTGCTGGAGTCGAAGAAGGTGCTGGTGGTTTCTACGGTCATAGTGCCAATGGTGCCATCAATTATCTGTGCCGAGGAGTCGCGTCTGCCACGATAGCTGCACATTGCAAGAGCGTGATTAATTATCAGGATTTGGAAATTACGTGATTCTTTGGATGCTTACCGACAGACGTCGTCACTCTGGGAGCTTTGCCGACGAAAATTGCGGCATCGTATCATTTCTTCGGTGGTGGATTGGCGGCGAAAGCCGCGGGCTATCAGTATCTCCTCGGTGGTGGATTGGCGGCGAATAGCGGGTCGTTGATTCTGTTCGACGGTGGTTAGCGGTGGCGGGCGTGAGCATGGGCTGGGATCGCGGGAGGAGGAGCAGCTGTTGGAGTCAGGCGAACGCGGTGAACGTGCCGCCGAGCTGCTTTGGCGACGAAGCGTGTGCCGTCGTGGGCTGCCTTCACGCTCGTGCGATCGATCCGGTGAAAGGTGAGTGCGTGAATCGCGTCGACCGCCTCTAGATGCACTATCTGGTGATAGAGAGTCGCGCCGTGAAGTGCGACGCTCACAGTCCTCCGGTGGATCAGGACTAAGCGCCGGCTGAGATCCACGCCGACTGCCGCCCCCTGGCAAACAGCTCTCGTCAAACGCCGTCGCTTGTCGCTGTAAACGCTGCAAACGTGGCGCTCGCTCCGGACTGATGCCCGCTTTAGAGTCACGCCGATTGACACGACCGCATTGGGTAGTGGAATCACGTCGTCCTTTTGGCGCTGTCGGGCTGGTAGCCGGCGGTGTTACCGAGCTGGTTATGATGGTTGGGGGCGGCAGTGCCTGGCAGGCGGAGTCAACCTGCTGATGATGATAAGTGCTCGTTGATATTAATGGCACAGAGTCTGAGCCGGAGCCGGCGGAGCTTGTCGATGGACGCTGCTCCTGCCGAAAATTGGGGAACTCCGGTGCAGCTAGCGAATCGCGCTTCTTGGTCACTTGGTATTTGGATGGTGGAGGCGGCGTTGTCACACGGCCGGCAACATTGCTGTCCCGTCGGCTGCTGGACAGGTAGCTCTCGCCGGAACCGCGTCGTGAGGCCTACATGGGTAACGGTTCGGGGTTGCAACAAAACCAACAACAACAACAACAACAAAATAGAGAAAAAAGAAACAAAAATAACAGAGGTACGCACAGGTTAGGTTTATCGGTAATGGACATCCGGCTGGATCGATTATATGGCATACAAATTCATGGCTTAAATCATAAATAGTTCTTGGATTCAATATCTTTTTTTCTACATGTAAATATAAATCGTAAAATTGGATATCATGACTTTTCACATAAATTGAGATTTAGTTTTAATGTACAGTGGTTAAAGATATATTGTACTTTTGATCCTAAATGGACTTTATTTAATATTCAAATATATTTCACATTATTTGTGCTTTTTTAATAATTTTGAAATTTTAAATTAAATAAAAGCTTTTAATTTTGAAATATTTATGTTATGAATTATTTGAGCTCTACTCGTAAGTGGATGGATGATCGATCTTTCGTAATCCTGATTGAATATATAGAATACCAAATAAATACTAAACATTTTCTACCAAGTATTACTTAGAATTGTAAAAATTCCTGGGGACAAAGGATCATTGAATATTTGTGTGTTACGCCAGCTGCTTTCTAAGGACTAACGGTGACGTTGGAAGGATTCAATTTCGATTACTTACGCTCTTGGTGCACTCGACAACAACAGGAACGATGACACTGTTCGGCTGCTCCTCAACTGTGGTGCTCTCGCGGCGGTTCCAGTGCTTAACAAACTCGGTGGTGTTTGAGTCGCGGCGGGAACGCATGCTGCGTATTCCGGAATCGGCGCTGGATTCACGACGCTTACGTGGTGTCACGTAGGTGGTGTTACCTCCGACGCCGCCACTGCCTCCGGCGTTGGAGCCGGCACCAGTGCTGGCATCGGTTGTGGAGGTGCGCCATGGCAGACTGCGCGCGAGGTCGGCGAGCGTTTCGCGTCGATTCAGCTGCGCCTTGTTTCGCGCCGCCTGCTGTTGCTGTTGCTGCTGCTGTTGCTTGGCACCGCCGCTCCACTCTCTCAATATGTCAGTTAGCTGGGCCAATGAGCTCCGCCGGCGACGCTGGAGTCCTGGCGGTGGCGACGTACTCGGTGGTGTTGTTATCTGTGCCGCAGAGTCGCGTCGTCCGCCCAACCGTTGACGTATGGTGGATTCCTCCAGCTACCAATCGGATTAAATCCCAACAAGAAATTCATGAAAAATTTGATTGCACTTAAAGCCATCGAGACTTACCTGTTCGCGTACCAAGTCGTCCCAGCCGTTGCCACCTTGCCAGACCAGGCCGACCTGGTGCGACATTATAGGCAGGTTGCAAACGAAGCATATTGCTGTCATAGTCCTGCAATGACAAGGATCATACATGTAGATGGGGCATATGAGAAGTGAAGGTCCTTTGGCGTGCAATGAAATACTAAAGCATACTTATATGGGTGACAAATTTTGAATGGGCCGCCCTTTTGGGGATTTGAAATGTGCTTTCGCATGTTGTTGTGTGGAAATGGGAAAGGCGAAGCTCAATGGAGCTTAAAGCTTGCTAAGAAGTTCGTTTTGGTTTTGTGTGTGGGTAAGGACAGAGTGCAAGAAGCTTATTTACCTAATGTTAACGTTAAGAAGCAGCATGCAACTTTGAAAGCTTTACAAATAAAAGAGAATCCATGCAATAAGTTGGAAGAGCTTTAGGTGTGCGCCACATGCTTGGCTAAGCTTTAAGCTTGTGTGTTGTGCTTTTCGTGAATACGAGTATATTGTCGTATAAGTGTTTGTGGTTAAAGCTGAACGGATGTCTCAAAGCGAGGCAAAAAGCTTTTGCCCCTATGGCTATGGATGTGGATGTGGATGTGGCAAGCATTGAAACAAGCTGTACGTGTCACGTTTTTTGATTTTTTTGTTTTTTGGGTACTGATTTTTGAGTTATGTCTGTTATGTTACATATGTGTGTGTGTGTGTGTGTGTGTGTCTGTGTGTGTGTGTGTGAGTGTGTGTGTGTGTGTTAGATGCGTTTGTCTGCTCGATAAGTATGTAGAGTAAGAGATTGGATTATTAGCTAACTTTTTGCGTATGACCACGCTGGTGCTGGGCTGATCCATGGACCTGTAATGCCGAAGTTTTGACATGGCGCATGGCGTACTGCGTCTGCAGCACTGCAGATCCCTTTATTAAATCCCGTTTGAAACAGAGTTAAGTATATTTGCCACGAATGTGCGGCTTTCCGGCTGTTCCGCTGTTATCCTTGCGGCTGGCTGTGCCGCCTCCCAACTGACTCTTCCTGTCGCCTCCAGTTGTGGTGCCTGTTAATGCCGCTGCTCACAATTTTTTCCTAATTTCCAGGTTTTTCATACTGATTTTGTTGTTGTTGTTGTTTTTTGTTTTTTGTTTTTCACACAAAATTTTCATAAAAATTTGCTAAATTTCACATGGATTCCACTTAGATTATTGAAATTAATTTGTTTAGTTTGTGGTTAGCGTTTGTTGTTTGTTTTCTAAATATTATATTATATAATGAAATCAATTAAAAATCCAATGCTCTTTCCCATTATGTTTATTAACCATGCCCACAAATGTTGTGAAAAATATGTAATAATAATTATAACTTTTACGGACTTATTACATTTTAGTAAAAAAAAATTCTTAATTTGCATACTTTCAATTAAAACTGAAGTTAAAAAAGCAATCGGAATATTTTTATTTCTCTTGAAATTATTAATAAGTAAAAAATATGCGATTATAATTGGTTAAATTATAGTTTCTGGTTTGAAAGTTGAATGGGAAAGAGTGTATTAGCTTCGGCTAGCCGAAGTTAGCAATTATTTTTCTGCAAAATTAAATGTATCGTAATTTACTGTATTTGTTTAGCATTTGATTTTTTTTTTTTTTGTTTTGTCTTTTTTAAGTGGGGCGAGGGATTGGGGAATTTGCTACACACAGAGACACAGAGATACACTGAAAAAAATTGAAGAAAAGAATATTTTTGGTTTTAAAAACATTTAGGGGATTTAATAATGAAAAAAATTTAATTTTTATCTGTTGTTTTTGTTTTCTTTTTATATATGGATATAAAATTTATAATTTATAAAAAACTCCTTTGTGGGGGATGTCAAAACTACTTTGTGTTAGCATATTTTGATGTATTTCTGATAAAATGGAATAATATAATATTAGATATTAATAAGTATATTCAATTGTAAATGGTATTAAATATTTATTTAAAACAAACTCAAAACAAATAAAATGAATATAATTCTACATATAATTACTTTTATTAAAGAAAAACATAATCCAATCGCTACAAATCAATCATGCGAAATATTCTATTCAAAAATGTTGAAATAAAATATTATAGTTTTTCTTATATTGATTTTCGCTACATTTAATTTTATTTTATGGTAACTATGCTCTTACAGAGGGTATACAAATTCTGGTATCCAATGTACATATAATGCACCGAAAATGCCAGATTCAAAAATGTTTTATGATTTCATTTGATACAGCAGCTATTTACTATTGTAATTGTTTATGTGTTGAAATTCTATTTATTTCAAAATAAATTTATTTGCTTATATATGTATCTTATAAATATATATATATATATGTAAGTATATATATGTATTTCATATATGTATCTTATAGTACGAGTATATTACTTTCTTAAACTAGCTTGCTTAGCAATAAATACATTAATTTGCCAAATATTTAAATTGTTTTAATTGTTATGCCAAATAGTTAAATTGATGTGGCAGGCAGCAATAAATAAATCCAAATATTCATTTAAACGTAAATGAATATTTCTGAATATGCATTCATTCATTTGTTGGATGCAGGGCTTGCTTGGTATTTAAAAAGCAAGTTGCATTTATTGCAACCGTATGCAAAATGCATTTTTCCATTTATTGAGTTTCCAATAACACAGTGAAAATTCAAATTTTTTTCTACTTTTTTCTTTTCGAAGCGGTGGCAAAGTTTTTCCAAACAAACAAAAGGTGGAAAACAGCGTTGTGGGTGTGGGTGGGTTCATCCTGAAGCACTTGCATATAATAACATTTAAAAAGGCTGCCACTAAGTGGAAAAGGAAAACACAAAGTTATCTGCGGGGGGGTGGTGCAGCAAGAAAAACAAGCACCCTGGGGGAGCGAATGGCATTTAGAAATGTGAAAATGTGAAAATGCGAAAATGTGAAAATGTATTGACTGTGCAGAGAGAAGTGACTGAAACTGAAGCAGCTTAGAAAACATTTTTGGAACTTCACCAAAATAAATCTACAGCTAAATGCCAAAAAACAACAAACAATGTAAATAAAAAGAAAAATAATACAATAAATAAATAAAATTCTTAACAAGTATAACAAATGTTTATTAATGGGAATCGTTTCAACAGGTATACGATAGTTGGGGAATATTTATTGTTTGTTTCAATTGTGCAACAGTTGCTATCACTAGCCTGCAGAAAGGACTCGCAATTCTATTGTGATTCGAACATGGAATGCAGGAAGTCCTCCCTTAATCACTCACACCCCCACCCCCGCACCGGTACTCCCACCACCAACTCGTTGAGAATTGCGTGGTCTCGTTTGTTATAAATATTTAAAAGCTGCATTAAAGATAAAACAAAAACTGAATTTAATGGGCTTCCATAGACATTGCCACTGACAATAGTTGAAATGCGAGTTAGGGGGGCGAACGTGAGGTAAGGACAAAGTGCTGCGGGTTAGATAGCTGGCAGGATTTGTATAGAGCTTACAAAGCCAATCAAATTGAAGCATAAACTTTATTGGACCGCAAGTTTGTGGCCGCAAACTTAATAACTGACAGACACCGATGCTGAAATCTAACCACTCAAGCACACACACACACACGCACACCCATACACACACACTCAGTCAATTTATGTGTGTATGTGTGTGCGGTTGCTTTGTTGCTGTAGAGATGAACACGACCGGAAGTTGTCAAGTGCGTGCAAGCTTCAAGAAAAGTTGGCAGCTGCTCAGCGCCATTTTGTGCCAAGTGTGTTTAGGTTGTTTGTCAAGCACACACATACATGCACACTTGCACACTCATACAAACACCAAAATACGTACATACAATCATACCATACACCATACACACACACACACACACACACACTCGCACCCATATTATTTATGGAATGGAAAATGGCCTAGAGACTTGCCTTTAGTCACTCAATAAAATAGTTTTTTAACTATATTATTAACTCAAAAGTTATTGAATTAAAAATATTCTATAGTATATTTCATATTAATACTCATGATATCACGATACTACTATATATAGTAATTTATAATAATAACATTTATTATTAAATAAGCACAATATGCATAACCTCAAGTCGTATATGATCCTTCAATTTTGATATACCCTTTTCTTCCTAGTTTTTAATGGGTGTTGGGTATAAAAAGCTTCTGCTGCTGCTGCTGCTTATACTAAAGTTCTCGACAAGTTGGCAAAAGTTATAGCTTAACCTGGCAAATCCAATTGCCACGTGGCCCATCAGCGTTCGCCTAATCAATTTAAAGTGCAGAGCTGCAGAGCCGCATCTGCAGCTGCACCTGTAGTTGTCAGGATACCCCCAGATGCCACAAGTAACCACAAGCTGAATGGGATTCGGATTCGGATTGGGAATGGGAATGGGAATGGGAGACGGAGAAACCGCACTGCAAACCAACTTTGTGGTTCAATCACAATTTTCTATATGGTCTTTTTACTGAAGATTGCATCAAGTTTTCCATCTTGATCCATTTGATTGACATCTGGTAATTTGCAGTCCTCGTCAAATTGTTGCTTTTTGTATATATAATACTTATCAAAGTTATTATTTTTTTTTTTGTCAAGGTTTCAATGAATCCAATGCAATTTGCACAAAAAAGTGATTCAGCGGATTCTGATCACATTCAATATTTTATTTTATTTATATTACGTGGTACATACATAATTTTCTAAACTTGACATTGCAATTATGTTTGGAGTATATTATCTGATTGCTTAAAGTTTATTTTGTCAATATCAAATTTCAACTCGAAAAAAAAAACATAAAAAGACTTACATTACAACAACATATTTGTATTTCTTTAAACCAAAATTAATTCGAATGGAATGCAACTTAATATAATATTTCAAGCATCTCTTTTAGAATCCCCCATCCAATTCAATTACTCAAAAACACAAAAATATTATAGATTTTAATAAATTTATAACTAAACTTTAATTAAGCCAAAAAGATTAAGCAAAAACTGCCTAAAGACCCTAGTCGCTCTGGCTTAAATCCATTGTAAGCTATTGTAGAATTAAATTCTGTATTACGATAAACTAAATGTAAAAAAAAAAACAATATTACAAAAGGATTACATTTAATAAATGGCTAAATTAAATTTCAATTCAATTATTATTTGTGTCTTGTCATTCGCATATCTTGTTTTAGTTTCAAACAACTGAATTAGCCAAAATGCACAACTGGTCGAAATCATTTAATTGCATAATAACAAAAAACAAAATCAAAAACAAAATTACCTGCAATAATAGTTTGGCAAAAACGCGACAAGCCGTGATTAATTTATTTGAGTTGCCGCTGTAATTTTATTGCATTACAGATTGGTAGTTAAATGTATCGATTAAAAGTAAACAAAATCGATAAAAAATATGCGAATTGAATATTTATTAGCAGTTTTCCTTTTGTTTCTTCTTTCTTTATTTTTTACTCATTATCGATTAATGACCGCTTATACGCGTCTATAACGAGCAGCTTTCTACACTCTGCACTTGTTGCCGCCCCCTCTTTGCCCTTTCCTTAGTGAGTCTGTGTGAGTGTGTGTGTATGTGTGTATTTGATACAAAAGAAAAGAAAAATGAACAAAGCCGTACAAGCAACACACAAAAAAAAAAAACAAAACAAAACAAAAAAGAGAAAAAACTTTGATGTTCTTTAAGCGAAAATTGAGTAAAATGCTTTAAGGCGGCAATAACAACAACAAAAACAAAAACAACAACAAAAACAACAACAAATTGAAAGTGGCACGCGCAAATTACTTAATCCGACTTAAGAAGTATTTTTCGTATATCCCACAAAACTGGAATGCGCCCACACTCCACCCACAAGACAACACAGTTGCTTCTAAGATTGTCCTTGTCTCTTGATTGAAGGGTGGGAGAGAGGGAGAGGGAGAGAGAGCAGGCGGCAAAAGAATATGGCGGGTAAATGCTAGCACGTACCTGACCGTCTTTGATCTAAATTACCAAACATTTTCAGGTATTTCAACTTTGAATGCCGGTCGCAACCCAAGATAACAACAACAACAACAACAACTGCTCTAAGAAGGCGGAGGAAAATGAAATAAACAAAAACGAAAATAAAGAATGTGAGAAAAACACAACGCAAAAAGCCGAAAATGAAAATGAAAATGTCAAATGAAAAGTAGCCTAACAGGCGCTTCCATGTCCAAATCATATTGAGTCTTCTTTCTTTGCTAGTTAATCAATGGATAGTCGCGCATCTGACTCTACAACATATTGTACACACACATACATGTTTTGTGTATATGTATATACATGCATATATACTGTATGTACAATATATAACTAACTGCCTTCATCCCTATCTTCCCGCCCTGACAATTACATCAAAGAGAAACTGTTTACTAAAGCCGCAATAAGTTTTCAATGAGGTGAGACAACGTTCAAAAATTAACTAAATAGCTCTTGGCCAACAGTTACGTGTATTCATTCGGAGGGGGGGGGGAGGGGGGGGGAGGGGGTGGGAGGGGGGAGGGGGGGGGGGGGGGGGGGGGG
>JBAMCR010000250.1:0-18902 GCA_037075045.1 Mulgravea parasiatica | reverse complement strand
GTTATTGAAAGCTGAAGAGGGTTTTAAGGGGGGGGAAAAAAGTTTAAAAAGGGAGTGAAGGGGTCTTTGTGAAAAAGTGATGGTGCTCCTTTCCCCCCCCCCCCCCCCCCCCTCCCAGCATACCCATCCCTGATAGCCACTATTATACAGTGGCTATTACCCATTACCCAGTCGCAGGCTCTATCATGGGATCCACATGAAAAGTTACGTAGTGTATATACATACTCGTATACAATACATAATGTATATAAATGGATAGGGACAACACCGCTCGGACTAATGGACAGGTGGCAGTTCTACGAATTACTCGTATACCCTGCACCATATTAAAACGGGTATCTTCAGCTTGCATAGACATCATATAGGATATAGCATTAAAAATCGTTCATAAGCGATTGAAACTTGGAATGACCATATGCCATAATTGAGGCGTGGATATAGGGTATCGTCAAGTCGTATACTTGAGCATTAGGAATGTTTGTTTACTTTGCATTTATAAGGTAACATATACATATATACATACATATACGTAAGTATACTACCAGGATGAGACCTTGACAACGGGCACTGGGACACACTAACGGCAAATGCCCTCAATTTAAAAAAATTGTTTAATTTTTTTGTTGTCGTTGTTTATATTTTACTTTGCGGGCCAATGCTCTAAAACGCTCCCAACATAATCGTAACGGTAGTTGCAGCCACCCCTGTACCGCTGTACCGCTGCACCCTTGCACCGCTGAGGCCCCTATTTAAAAGGTTGCCACTAACAAAAAAATTACGCATTTACAGACAAACATACATACATACATACATACATACATACATACATATATTCTCGTATATTATAAATTACTTTTCCTGTTTTAGCTAAAAAATGAGAATTTATTTGTTTAAGTGAAATTAGTTTTATGTTACAAAAAACATACACAAAAAGCAAAAGCCAAAGGAAAAAAAAAACCAAAATAAACAAAAAACCAAAAACTTTTATTGGTTATGTCGTAATTGGAATATGGCTTATGAAATTGTTTAAAACAATTATAATAAAATACAATTAGCGATTATTCAAGTATTTATCTATTTATTGTTGCTACTCGTTTTTTAACTGTTTTTTTTCCTTTTTTTGATTACACAGCAAAAATGAAAATACTCTTTATTAGTTCAAAAAGTTTTAATACGATTTTTTTTAAATAAATATTCTTTGTGGGGCGATAAGATAGCATTTAGTATGTATGTATAGGTAAGTAAGTATATATATCCCTCTCCCTAATTGTTCGAACTCTTTTAAATACACTGCGTCATGTTGGAAAAAAGAATATTTTGCTGTATTTTAAATAGTTAACTTAATATTTAACATCAAATAAGCAGGCTCTTGGTGGGTGGGGAGGGGGGAGGTAATCAAATGCGACGCAGTGTATGTACATATATATAGAAACGCAAATTAAATTGCGTTTGTTGACTTTATTTTAATGAAATTCTTCTTCTAAGCAAATGCAAATTCTCTAATTATTTTACGAGTATATGAAATGCTTTGTTCTTTTGATGCATTGTTGTTTTTTTTCTATGTAGCTATTATTAACAATTTTCTACTTAGCTTTTGTAGGGCTTTAAATCGCTTAGGATTATGTGTTATGTGTAAAAGAAAAAGGTTAAATATTTAGTTACCTCCATGATTTATGAACAGTGTTTATTTTATTTTTTAATGTATCCTAAAAGCACCTCAAACAAGCAATACCTCAAAAACAACAGCAAAAAAATAAAAAGGAAACAAAACAAAAGGAAATAATAAAAATAAAATAAAGAGAGAAAAAAAAGGAAACCCCCTTCAAATGTGAGCTTAGCCCATGGCCATTTGAATGAATAAATAATTAAAGTCTGCTCGGTTTTCATATGCACCCAGCGATTTAATATGCGCAGAATGTTTTAAGGAGTCGGAACGGATGGCACACGCATAAACATCCGTTTGCTTGGATTTGGATTTGTGCTGATGGTGCTGCAAGGACTCTGATGCTGTGATCCTGTGATGCTGTTGTGCGGTTGGAACGGGAAATGGATGGGACTAGGACGAGGACGAGGACTAGGACTAGGGGTCTGCCTTTTGTTGATGCCAATGGGTCAGCATGGCGACTAAGTCGCTGCTTGAAATGCACAAGGCGGATGAATGGCCACTGGACATGCAGCCAAGTTGTCTCACATGATGACTGGCAGCTGACAGCAAAATAATTTCCGCTGACAAAGCGGCACGCCTTAACCAATGAAAGTAGCGCAATGCACAGGCACGAACACGAACACGCACACGAACACGCACACAAACACAAACACAAACACGAACTGGCATCACGAGCGGATACCAGGCGACAGCTTGGCTAGGAACTGGACCGGCTTGCCCGTTTAATGCTACGTTAATGGAACCTTTGGAATACTTGATGGATACAAAGGAACGGCTCTCTCTCTCTCTCTCTCTCTCTCTCTCTCTCTATTTCCCTTATGTCAAGCCATTGTCTCCAGTGCTGTATGTATTTGCAGAGTACTTCTGTAGGGAAATACTTTTAATATTTAATAAGTAATCTAATCACGACACAAAAGACAAAAAAAAAAAAACAAACAAAGCAAAAAAAAAGAAAAGCAAAAATAATACCATATATAATATGAAATATCATATTTAGCCATCATTAGATAAAAGGGTTTTAGCCGTTTTCTGCTTTTAATGTTAGTTAAAAACTGGGTTAGGCTAACTACCATAAACTACATTGATAACTGCACATACATTTTATAACCGAATCAGATGTTACAGTTTTAAGGCGCCTTTGGGGCATAGAGTCCGCTCCTGGTGCAACAACCGGTTGAAAGTGTGCAAATGTGTGGCATACTTCACGGCGACATGCAAACCCCAGCAGCCATTATGCAAATCAAGCAAAAATGCGATACCAAAACATTTAAGCCGTTTTAGCTCAACTGGCCCAAACCCAGTGCGAGTCAACAACAGCACTTGAAGCAGCATCTAACATTCTCTCCCTCTCTTTCGCCACCAGCACTTTCTTCCTCTCTCTCTCTCTCTCTCTCTCTCTCTCTCTCTCTCTCCCTCTTTCTGGTCCTTTCCCTTAATGTTGACGCTATTTTCTGCTGAAAGGCATTGTTGTTGGATCAAATCCAATTTTCTTGGCATACGCCGCAATCACCTTGGCAACATACTTCTGAAAGACACTGTATATAGTATGTACATATGTACCAGTATGGATGTATGTATGCATGTATGTATTGTATATGCATGCATAATTCAAGTGCACATGGAGACTGTAAGGACGTTTGGTCCTCGTCCGCCGTCCGCCGTTGTTCCAACAAAATCAATAAAGACAAATAAATTGTTTTTGTTATTGTGTTTTAGTTTTTGTTTTTTGTTTTGTTTTGTTTTGTTTTGTTTTTCATCAATTTGCGTCTCATTAGCAAATAATTAATGGGCATTGCTTGCAGATTCTCCGTGGCAAGCGCAACAGTTACCAGGAGCAACAAGCTTCAAAACTGACCACTGACCGACCACCGACCACCGACCATCAACCACTCGGGCAAGGAGTGCCAAGTTTTTGGTTTGCGGCATTTGAACAACTGCTTTTGCCGGCAGTCAACTTGGAGCCCAGTTTAAACGATCAATGCGAAAAGCCACTAACTAAATTATGTTAAACTTGTGCCAGTTTACAGTACATCTGTAAAGCCATCATTTTCCGCATCTCATGAATCCTTATATGCCCTACTTCAGTTCATGCCCAATCCCACATCCAAGTTCGTGTGACTTTCACTTTTGCTTCGGCAAGTCTAAAGCCAAACAAAGCAATGGACCGCATCGTTTGCTCGATTATTTGCTAACAAGTCTAAAATGAAATTAATTATAGTTACGCACAGTTGCCATGACCCACAGGGAAGTGTCGTAGTCGAGGGTCAGGATACGGAAATAGAAACAGGCGCAAGGCACGAGCAACAAGCAGCAAGGATACACGCGCACACACACACACGGCCACATACACGTCCCTCCATTTGCCTCTATTTGGGTGTATGTGTTCGTGTGCGCTTTGTTTCCCCCTCCCCCCCCCCAATCTCATCTGCTACCTCTCGCTTTGGTTGCTTGGGCATCTGATAAATGGCAAACGGCGGAGCAACTGCGTCGGCAAGTCAACTATCGCATGCCATTTGGTTGTCCTGCAACTAAAAGTCACTAAAGTAACTAACAGATTCTACTTGTATATACATAGTGGTATGTATATATATGTATATACAGTCAACTTCCGGAGCATTCCAGGAACTATAAGCTTTTCATCTGCATTCCGTACTTAGAGCAATTCATCTCAATTTAAGAAAAAAATTTATGTATATTTGGATACATAAAAGGGACTTCTATAACTAAAATAAATATTGAAATATTGATTATTATTAATTATAATATAATAATTAATAATTACCTTGTTTCAGTTTGCAATTAAATAAAATATTATTATATATTGTGTTTTTTATATGACTGTAGAAAAATATCCAAATATTTTATTTAAATGAAAGAATAAAACTATTTTATAGTACTTAATATCGTATAGTGTATTCATGAGTTGCAAAACTAAACGTGAACTTTCTCATTTCTTATTTCTTATTTCCCATTTTTATTTTTATTTTTATTTCTATTATTTTTTTTTTAAATTTTTATTTGTTTGCAAACGAGTCTGGTAGACGGCTAAAAATAGCTCAGCTCAGCTTAGCCCAGCTTAGCTCAGCTGGCTGGTTAAGTTTGTAGAACTGGGCTGCCATGTTTGTAATCACGGTCAGGCATCAGGCAGAATGTCTGTCGACTGTCGTTTGTCGAGTTGCGGCCCGAGTCTGCGGCCCTGAACTTTTAATTAATGCATACAAGTGCGTGAGCACCGCACATTGAGGTCCTACAAAATGCTTGCTTCAAGTTTTCGCCAAATATCGTAGTCGTTTTTCAGCCAAAAAGTGGCGGGTAGAAAATATAAAACAAAAACGAAAAACGAAAAACAAAAAAAATACTTAAAAAAACGAAATAATAAAAATAAATAAATAATAATAAAAAATAAAATAAAAATCTGCCAATTTCAAGGGTCTCGACGCGGTTTGGCCTCTTTTATACTTATGTATGTATGTTTAAAATGCAGCAACATTTTCCCTCTCGCTCTTTTGTTGAGTTTCATGTTCCATGTTGCGAGCTGGAGCTGAGTTGATTTAAGAGTCGCTTTAGCAACGAACAGCTTTAGCATCCCGCGCAGTCGCTTGTTTACTTTTTATATCAAAAACTTTTACGAGTTGCGAAATTTGCTGAGTTTGAGGCAGAAGGCAGCAGGCAGCAGGCAGCAGGCAGCAGGCAGAAGGCAGCAGGCAACTCCTGAACACCAAAGAGCAAACAAATATAATGAGAGTGGAGGCGGCTAAAATAAATACAAATAAAATTGATAGCATGTTTTTTGGGGTTCCCTTCGTGTTTGTAACTCAGCCGCGAAATGGTCCAAATGGTCGTTCGTTGGCTGAACATATTTGGTTAAAAACCAAACCCTACTTCAGGCTGCAAGAAATGCCTGCCTTAATGACAATTATCGACCTTTAAATTCTCTTATGACTACATACATACATACACATACACCTTCCCACATGGTTGCTCTGCTTTAAGTTTTTGACTACTCGGGTATACATACCCCTTGGGCGGCTAATAAGCTGCAATATTTTTGTTTTTTTAATATTTAATATTAAATATTCAGTACGAAATACTTTCTTTAAGAATCGTGATTATGTATGATTATTCATATAAAATGTAAATTTTGTCTATTTGTATCTGTAATTGAATATAATATATAGTACGTATGTACGTATGTATGTGCATTTATTACGATATGTCGTAAAGATTTTTAAGCCTGGTTGCCAAGTGTCTTCAAGTCCTTTGAGTTTTGTCCTTAACTCGGTAAAAAATCTCAGCTTGGAGCTATACAAACGAATAATACTCAGAGTTGTTGTATAAACAAAAGTAAGTTAAATATTTTGCAATCTAATGGCGCTTTAGCCTGAAATGAATGATATGTAAAGCGAACGGAGAGAACCCTCCCAACTCCCCCCACCTCCTCTCCGCTAAAGAAGCGTCAAGGGGCAAAGGCATGTCGCATGCCTAAGCAACATTTTCCACCTCTTTTATGGTTCATAAAGTTTTTTCCACCTGTCCAAAGCGCCATCTGCTGGGCAAGTCTGGATACAATACTTTAAGATGAATAAAAAGAAAAAGATTTTTTTTAAGTCTTTTGTTTTTATTCGCCCGTTTTTTAAACATTTTGTTTTATTATTATGATTATTATTTAGTATGTTTCCCTCGCAGTTGGTTGATTTGCTCTATTTGTGCGTGTGTGCGTCTGTGCGTGTGTCTGTGCATGTGTGTGCGTGTGTATGACATATGGCACACACTTGAAAGTAATCATCGTCATTGCCATTGTCATTATGATTATGGTTGTCATTGTCATTATCATAATCATAATAATAATAATCATAATCATTATCACAATCATGATCATGATGCTGCTGCTGACGAGTTGTTAATGATAAACCAAATGATGATAAAGATGGCAACGTCGCCTCGCCCAGCTTCTTGATGAAAAAACGCTTTGGGCCAAGAAAGTTGTTAACATAAAATGGCTCACTGCACACACATATGCTCTGTGCTTGTGTGTGTGTGTGTATGTATGTATGTATCCGTGTGTGTTTAGCGTTGCTCTGATTTTTGTCATTTTTATTCACCTACCGGAGGGTGCTCGAATTTTCTAACTAAATGTGTAACGCACAGCAGAAAGTAAATTTGCTTCCATTAATTATTTTATTAAAGAAATAGTAATATTAGAAATTTAAATATAGAATATAAATACAATACAATAATTGTATATAATATATTTAAATAATTTAGACAACGTATAGTCGAAAATAATCTAACATTTTCAATAAAAATATGAATCTCTCGAGAATAATATATCATTAAAAATGTACTAAAGAAAAGCTCTGTGACAAGATTTAATTTAAAAACATTTATTTATTTAGTTTAGTTTTTGTTGAAACAAATAATTATTTTATACAACAATATTTATTGTACGTCATCAACAATTCGTTAAGCGTATAAAAACTTCGACTCAGTAAAAAAAAACGTAATTTCTTGAGTTTATTTTTACTTGTGGTCTTTTTATTTTGGTTTTTTTTTTGGTTTTTTACTTTCATTATTGAAATGTTTTGCATTGGCCGCGTGTCTGGGGGTCCCCTTACACGGGGCGCCCCCCTTGGGTATCCTCGGGTCCCATTGGGTTCGGTGGTTGTCAACTTTTGGGAATATTGAATATATATGGGCTAGTATGGTATATGTATGCGATTCTGGTGCTGGCATCTACCTTTTAACGTTAATAGTGCGCATCTGTCATTGCAATCGCTTTTCGGGCACATCAATTTCAGGCATCAACGCATTTTATAACCTTTATTTATAGTCACAACTTACAACTAACCGAGGGCTGTCAAAGAAAACAAAAAAGTAAAACCAAAAATAAAATAAATAAATAAAATAAAATCAAAAAAGAAACGAGACAACAAAAAAATTTCATGATGTTTTGCATTTGATGAGGTTGGGTGGAACAGCAAAGCAGCAAAATAAACAAATCACAACACATAACTATTTTCCACAAAAGAGAGAAAGAGAGAAAGGGAGAGAGAGAGAAAAAGTCAAAAATACCCTATAATCTCACAAAACAATAAGTTGGGTAGTGCAAACTATTCCATTCGAGTTGAGTACTAAGAATTAATCTTAAAATGGATTAAAATAATATTGATATACCATATATCATAAATAGGATTTGAATTGTTTATGAATTGTTTACAGGGTGTCTGCTAGTCGTGCAAATGACACTCATCGTTATGTGTCTGATGTGTTGTCTTTTCGGTTGGGTGGCAAAGTTGTGGCAAACTTTTCATGTTTTTCAACTTGCGCCTGCCGCGAGCCATTGCCAAGAATCTTGATGAAAGCCGAGCTGATGCCGAGACCGGACGAGTCAAGTGTATTGAAGTTGAGTTTTGGATTGAGTTTTGGTAGAATGTCGGGTTGTTTTCCGAGCTGAATTCTGGCAATGTTTCATGTTCCAATCGAGGGGCGGCATAGAGATAAGGCAGTGTTCACTGCGTGCTGCTAGCCTGGGGCCTGCATGGCGTATGAGTAATGTAAACAAGCTCAACGCACGCATATATTTACATACATATACGTACATATACATATAGTACAATATACATGCATGCATATAGTATATGTGTATGTATATATAATTTTATATTTACATTTATACATATATACACCATATACATATACCACCATACAGGAGATTTTGTTGGCCAGTTTTGCGGCTGGGCACGTTCATCATTATGCGCAGCAGGTTCTTGGCCAAGTTCAAGTTGCCAAAGTTGCAAAAGTTTTCCGCTTTCAAGTGAATTTTCACATGAAGTGACGTGGCACAAATCGTTGCCCAACAAACGGGTCATGCCTCGTGTGACCCATCAAATAATTCACAACTCAACCAACAACAGCAACAACACATCAGAAAATTCAATTTTGATTTGTATTTTTACACCCTCTACCCATTGAAAATGATTCGGTTGGGTATGATAAATCTCTTAAATTGTATGTAATAAACAAAAAATATTATTATGATCTGTATGACAAATTAATTTATTTAATTTGTTCATAATTTATAAATACGAGTACTTTATTAAATGGAAATCCAATATTCATTATTATTTCATACAACGCTCGTCCAGGGTATCATCTAGCTGATAACAATTGCTTTGTTTTCTTTATAGCCTTGTTTTCTTGTTTTTTGGTACCCCTTTTTCTCATAAAAAATGTGCAAATTCCATGTTTGTGAGTGTCGAAAAGAGATGAAATGCACGTTGTATGTACATATGTGTGGGTGTGTGTGTTTGGATACATACATACATACCATATACATTTAGCTTCAGGCTGTGCCAGTGCATAAGTCCCTTGACTAATCGCATAGAGCAGATCGCCTCGGAGCAGAATGACGACTTTTTGCCATTGCCAAAGCCGATATTCTCCGCCAAGGTACGGATCCCCGGGTAAGCAAATATCCTGTGGGAATCATAGTGATTGCTTAAGCTTGTATTTATATTTTCGCAAAAACTAAGCCCACCATTTGCTGTGGCATGTGCAACACTAAGTGGCACTTCCAGTAAATTTGTCGCTGCATGCATCGTCATCCTGCTGGGCTAAGCTGACAGTCAATGGCTACGTTTTTGTCATTTTAATTAGCCATTTATGTAACATACACACACATACACACAAACACAAACACACACCCATTCACACACACACACGAATACAGAAACTGGAATTGGAATTTTTTATCTTCATATATTCTAAATCTGGCTAAAGTGACGTTGATTCAATTAAGGATGTGTCCCACGGGAACGGAACCCAACTCCGTTTGGATGCTCCACTTGAATCGTAGTCTAATGAAATTTGCCAGCATTTTTTTGACAGCTGAAGTATGTGATATTTGATTAAAGCCTAACTTCATATTTTTCAGTTTAACGAAACTTGAAGTTTGTGGCAGTTTCTGAATTGAATTTTATGATATTGATAATATTTTTAAGGTTTAAACAAAATCAACTGTAAATATTATATTATTAAATAATAAATTTACAATACGGTCAATTGGCTTTCCAAATAATGCATTTAAGCCTTATATCGAAATAGTATGCGTATTGTATATACATACGAGTAAGTGTGTATGTACCTACATATTTTATTCTAGTTATTTATGGAAATAGCCTTGAGACATATGGGCAAATTGGCTATAATTGTAGAGGGTTTGTTTGTGATGTGTTGCCACCCGCCTGTACGCCATATGTTGGCCATAAAGAGACAGAGCAAAATAAGTAAGGTTTATGCTCTTGCAAAGCGTAGAATGTGGCTGTGAATGGGGGGCGGTGAGGGCGTGGCATTAGCCACTGTTATGATGCTGTTAGCCGAATGCGAAAATACAGAAATTGCAAATGGCTCTTTGATGTGCCGAACGTCAAGATTCATTTGCCAGTTACCTGTCAATAGAATCGCTTCTTCTTCTTATTCTTCTGGCCTAAACCCCTGGCGATGGCAAACAGCAATTGGCAGCTGTCCGCATTTTTATGCACAATTCTCGACCTTTTTGTTGTTCGTTCGTCGTTTTGGTTTGCGGTGCATAGTTGCCGCTGCCAGATCAAACAATTGGTGGGCGGTTAAGGTATGCAGTGGACGTGGGGCGTGGCAGCTCCCATCTGATGGCTGCCAGAGATAATTTATGCCAACCCAAAATGATGGGTCTAACAGATTAGGCCATCAACGTTGATGCCGTTGGCAGGAAATACAAAACGGAAATTTGTTAAACAAAATGTCGAAACGTGTTGGAAAAGTCAAGAAAAGAAAAAGGCGGAAAGAAAAACTGAAAACGCAGCCATCAATTAGCCGAATGGCTGTCAACTGGTCACACAGCTAGACAACTTGGCCAAGTGCCGTCAGTCTTGGCTAGTGCCCAGGTACATATACGTATGTATGTGTGTGTATGTGTATGTGTCCGTATGCAACTGACGAATCCTCATGAGAAATTGCCTTAGCGAGACGCAACGTGAAAACAACTTAAGAGAATTACCTTATAAGTATGAAGCAAGATGCCATCTAAATACATATTACACGAGTGTATATAGTAAACGTATGTATGTATGTACGTATATGAACGATATATAGTATACAACTTGTACGGGTACAAGTGAAAATGTGGGTGGGTAGGTGGTCAATAGTAGATCCCCAACGGAAACCGGATATGCCGGTCCATAACACTTGGCAATGCTCAACAAGCAAACAAACCAACAACAACAACAACAAAACCAACATAAACAAAAAACAAAAAAAAAACCCAAAAAAAAGAAAAAATAAAAAGAAAAAAGGAACAACATAAAGGAGAAAAGAGGTTAAGCTTGTTGCAATAACTTTCAGGCTGGCCCAAAAGGACACAACTAACACATACACATGCCAAATGCCACATATACACAAACATATACATATACACTGTTAAATATATTTATATATGTGTGTATGTATGTACTTATACATAAGTATATGAAACATCTGTATATGTTTTATGAACAGCGATAAATGTTATTAACTTGGCTGTTTTGTTGGTAAAAGTTTTGTAATTGAACGCCGGCCGTCTCGAAAATTAACTGCACAAAAGCCAGTTGAGAATTGGCCTATAACGATTTATATGGCACTCAAGATTGTGCTTCGAGCCATGCTTGGCGCTGCCACTAACCATTAAAAGACACCTAATATGTCTTAAATGGCCAGCCAGGTGCTGTTTGCTGGATACGAGTTTGATAAGAAAGTATGTACAAACTCTGTAAATTAAGTTGTATTTTATTTTGGCAACTGCTTGAAAACCGTTTTAACAACTCGCCTCTCCTTTAAGCCACGAATCACTTCTCAGATTGTTAGCCAATACGCTTAAAAATATCTTTAATCTCTCATTTAGCAACATTTTCAAACTTTTCCCTGAACACAGTGCAAATATTTCTGATATCCGATTTAATTTTATCATTTGAACATTTTTTCATTTCTTTTTTCATTTTTGATTTTCGATTTTCGTTTTTTTATTTTGTATTTTAAACGTGCTTGAAAATCGATTTAAATGGTTTTTATTAAGGCTCGTTTGAAATGAAATCAGTTGTCCGATTTGCAGTTATATTTAAATATACTTATAAATAAATACAATATACAATACATGTTTGTATGTATATATATGTGAAATTAAAAATTCAACTTGAATGTTGTATAATTTTATATTTGTATATGAAATGAGAAATTCACAATTATTAAAATGTACTGCAAAAGGTTTTAAAACCAATTAAAAATGGCTTAAATGTTTTACAATTGTAATGATATATACTCTGCCAAATATCTATTATATTATAATTTTCTCTAATATAGGAGATTGCTTAAAATATTCAGCTGATGTTATGAATCTGTTTGCAAATTCGTTTTGTTATTTATAAATATATTTTAATTGAACAGACTCAAATGATTAAGCCCCTACTCAGTAGGCTTTGGAAATTATTGTGCAATGCCCTGAACAGAAAAGTATTTCGAATTGAAACATTACATTTCCATATTTCACATAAGTAACAGTACAAAACGAAAATCGGAAAACAGCAAAACCAGAAAACAGGAAAACCAGAAAACAGGAAAACCAGAAAACAGGAAAACCAGAAAACTTGGAAACTTAACTTTCCCATACATAAATATATATTTTTTGAAGGTGGAGCGCACGGTAAAAATATCTTTAAATATTCGCAAAAGTTTATAATAATTAAAATTTTCATATATATATTTTTTTCACTGCGTAATATATTTGAATATTTTGAATACGATAACAGATTGATCGACGAGCAAAACCATTTAACAACATGGAATACCCAAAATACAATAATTTAAATGAAAATAAAACTAAAACCAACGAGAACATTGAAAATTATAAAACTGATTATAATAATAATTGTAAAAATAATAACAATACCGATAATAACAATAATAATTTTGATAATGACAAAAAGAGTAATCTTCGGAGCATTTGTAGCTTTTATCTACGTGAAACTATTTGTGCCTTCATGCCCAAGGAGGATTCGGATTCGGCGATGATGCATTCTAAAAATGAATTACGACGACTGCGGATCATCGAGGAGCTGCATAATGAACTTCAAGAGGATCTGCTGGGCGTGGATCTGAAATGGGCGCTCTTTGGCATGGCCATGCAAAGCTATCGGTATAGGCAGCTATTGGTGCCATGCCCGACAGCCTACTGTACACCGGTTGGATTTAATATCAATGCGTTAAGCTTTGTGGCCAGCACGATGCCGGAGATGAATGTAATTCTGGATGAGCTATTTAACAATGTTATAACGCCGGAACAGATGGAGTTGCTCCATTGGCTACTTGTTGGGAGTGACACACCGCGTCTGCGCTACATGCAGCAAGACGAAAAGATCTTACTGTGGCATAAGCTGCAGCAGCAACCCCAAATCCGACCGCAGATTGTCTTTCGCGTGGAATATGATAGGAATTTAATCTGGAATCTGGATCCGCTGGATGTCGGCAATTGCGTGTATTATGCCGGCGATATGGAGGAGCTATATAGCTTCATATCGTGCTTGACACTTGATGTCAAAAGCTCCGATCTGCAGTTCTATAATGATTTGGAGCAGGCACTTGACGCAGCCGAATGGTGTCCCGGCTGGGGACACTCCTTATGCGGCTCGATGTTGCGTTGCGTTGCCGTTTGCCGGCATTACAACGTCTTATCCAAAGGAGATCAGCTGGTGCAGGTGCGCTTCCTGCTTATCTATAGCATGAGTTATTCGCAGAATATGCAGCACATTCGATCGCTGCAGTGGAAGAAGGTTCAACAGAAGCGTCTTCAGGCGCAGAAGCAAAAGCAGCTTGAGCAGAATCAGGCGATCTTTAGCGAGATAGTGTTCCACATGAATTCTTCAACATCTGATGATGATGGGGATGATGAGGCGGAGGACAGCGACCACAACAAAGAGGAGGACTTCAAGAATTGGCTTAAGAAGCATGCCCATGCGGATGAACAGCAACAACTGCTGACCATATGGCCACTGTTATCCTGGCTTAAAGGCAACCGGAATACCCTTGTTGTACTCAGCATTTTCATAGGCGCCTCGTTCACATTTCTCAAATCGCACAATTACAACAAATGATAAAAGCTTTGGGTCACAAAGTTTTCAAATTCTTGTCATTATTTCGAATATTTTTATGTATTTCATTCGTATACGATAATTAAAATTAATGCATCTCGAAGTGTGCGCAAATGCATGATACAAGTTTTTTTTTATCATATTTTTACAGGGTATCTTTTTGGCCAACGTCAACGATACATGTGGCCATTGCTTTTCTCTTTCGTTCAGCTTTTCATTGGCCCAAACGTGTACGCAACTTAACCCACTCTCTACATGCCATACCCAACGCCCAACCACCTGCTCTCCACCCCCCACCCCTTGCACTTGTCCAAGCTCTTCTTGTAGGCATTTCAAAGCGTTTCATGCTTTGCTCTTCGAAGCGTGAATGAGCATTTAAGTGTTTTCTCATGTTACCCAATCCAAGTCATGCGGCTGCAGAATTTGTTTTTTTTTCCATGTTTTCATTTAATTTTTCTTTTTTTTTTTCGTATATCCTATATGTTAGTATATATACACCACTTTACACATACTATGCATGCATATGTGTAAGTATACATGAGTATGTATATATAAAGTTTAGCATCGGCATTTTCCATTTACATTTTCTAAATGTGAAATATTTTTCAGCGCAATTATTTTTTATTTTTGCAATAGATCTTTGAAAATGATTTTAAAACCAACTAAAAATTATACGCTCCCATTTTCCGGTCAACCGGTGGACCATGGATTTTCTTTTTCCAAAATCAGCATTTGCATATTTTGTGAAGAATATTGAAAATGCAAATGATGTAAGAAAACCAATAATAATCTATGATAAACTATCCTGATGTGAGATGAATATGCAGGGATAATTGACTTTCGTCCTGAACCTTCAAAGATGAAAATTAGTTCACAATTGCATGGAAAACAAGAAAATTAGCTACGAATGTAATTTCACCAATTTTCTATATTTATATTCCTTTAGAGAACTTTCTGAATTCATAGGTAAGACTTGTACAAGCATATTCAGATTTTAAATTTTGGAATCTCGATTAACTCTCCTTACAGAAGGATGTCAGAATGTGAGAAGCATGGGTACATACCCTGTAAGTTGTCTCAGCAGGTTTCGATTCCGCGCTACCCTTTAGACACAAAACTCAATCTACAATCCATGAATAAAACAAAAGATGAATTTATATCCTGAAAATATTCGCAAAGCTTCACGTTACCCTTTGCCACATTTTTACCAAGCAGGGTATATTAAATTCCCATTTTCGTTTTGATTGACTGCACTGACATTGCTTCACAGTTCTTTTTTATTATTATTTTTGTATTTTTTTGATATTTGTGTATGTGTGCGGCTCATGGGCGGCACGTCAAAGAGAATGCGTTGAAATTGAACTGACCTAAGAGGAACTCGAGCAATATTATTACGTTTTCCACATGCCATTTACAGCATTTGCCTCTGTTTGTCGTTCTCAGATAGGTTTATTAGAAATCAGTTAGACAAAGATGGAGCTAAAAAAAAGGGAGAGAGAGAGTGAGGGCACTAGACTGGCGTTTCACAATTGACTAAGCACAAATTGGCCGATACTAGATGTTTACCTCCCAAAAATATATGCGAAGTGCGGCGCAAATTTGTTGCCAACAATATCAGATAACTCCCGAGAGTCTAAGGATCGAAATGGAGGAGCTGCACGCGTATTTATTGTATTATGCAAAAGGCAGTCGTGTATACAAATAATGTACACGTTGATAAGCACGCTTAGATCATGGGCATGGGCTGGCAGGGTACTAATAAATAGTCGGCGTTGCTCCCTCTTCTCGGTCTCGTTCTCGTTTTGTTTTTTGTGTTTTTTGTGTTTTTGAATACTAAGTGGAACTCAAGTGAAACAAATCTTTTGTATATGCTTATGTTCGTGTTTGTGTTTGCGTTTGTATTTGTGTTTGTATTTGTGTTTGTTCGGTTTTGTTGGTCGTAAATGTAAACGTGTCGTATACGCAATATTTCAAAAAGTTCTGCACTAGCTATAACCGTACGTGCGAACGTGCATTGGTATGTACGCATATTTATGACAAACTGTATATATCATAGTATCTTATCTTATGTTTAGATTATTTATTTGCCAAATGCATATACAGTTGATTGCCCCTCACATATCATTTCCATTTATGGTACTATATGGCATGAATATTTTAAAATCAACTTGTCATTTCAATAAAATCGCACACGAATGTTCGATAAACACAACGAGAACAAAAGAAAAAAAAGTAATAAATATATATAAATATTTAAAATTTTAGATGATCAGTTAATAATTTCAAAAATTGTTTAAAAATGCCCAAATTGAAAAATGTTTAGTATTTTTCTCTGCACTCATTTGACAAATTATTTTAATTTCAAGTTAATAAATTTGGCTTAGTTGCATGTGGGCGGATTCTCATAATAACATACAATAGTATTTAAATATAACAACAGTTAGAAAACTTGTTTATATTATAACAATGCGGTTGGATCGCAAAAGCCCAATGAAAATTAATTAAATAGAAATGGCTAAAAACACTTTGATAATATCTGCCTAGGGCATAGGCAAATTGAGCCGTCTGTAGTGAGTTTGGGCCTGAGCTTGAGCTTGGGCTTACTTATTTATTTATTTATTTATATTTATTATTTATTGCGGTTCGGAGTGGGTCATGGGTTCTTGGGATAGGAAGGCATTTTGCAGCATTTGTAAATTTATTTATTTATTTTTGCGCTGTGAAGATTTATGCAAATACTCGCAGTCTATTAAATTTACATATTTATCAATTTGTTTTGCGTGTTTTTTTTTGTTTTTTTTGTTTTGCAGCCTCGGTTTTTGTTAATGCTGTTTGCCTTTGTCAGCATATTTTAATTATTTCACAGAGCCAATGCCCTAAGTTATTTAAATTTGATTTGCATACGCGACAGACTGACAAACTGTCAAATTTTGTGGAGCAGCGAAACAGTAAATTGGGAAACTGTTACCAGAAAACTGAACCAAAACCCAGAGCATCATCATCTTCATTGCAAATATTATGGCAATTTTAGGACGCAGTCTTATTAATAAAGATGCAATCCAATTAGGTACATCAAAGGCACATGCCATTTCCCTTACTCCTCTGAGACTTTCTCTGTCGCTGTCGCTGTCTCTGTTTCTGTCTCTGTTTCTGTCTCTGTCTCTATCTCTCCCTCTGCCTTTCTATTCATCTAACTGAAAGCCGATCAAATATTAAATAGACATTACCAAGTGGTATGCAGTACCGAGCACCCAAGAGCCTATTGCCACAAAAACTTAAGTAACTGCTAAGCATTCATAGTACTCATTCAGAGCACTCACAACTAAAACGCAATTATCATTATGATAATTAAAGTGTATGAGTCTGTTTAACTGTAATGGGTCTCCAGAAGCAACATACCAAAAATATCACACCACCCACACACCCACACCCCCCTCCCCCACACTCCACACCTAACAAGAGCAGTGCCTGGAGTTGAGATACATTTGATACAAATATGAACAAGTTCTTGTTTATACCTGTAAAAGTCCACATAAATCTGTCGGATGCGAGCGATGGACTCGGGACTCGAGACTCGGGAGACGGGAGATGGGGCTCGGTCTTAGTTTTGTTGTTGCTTGTTGTTTTTGGCCATGATTAACAACTACGAGTACTTTGTTAGTTGAGCCGCTTAACTAAGTAGCTTTGAAATCGCCTTAATGAAACACCCACACTCAGCCGCAGTGTTTCGCTTATGGCTAAAAGTTTGTCAAATTTTGGACAGTTTTTTTGTTTGTTTTGTTTTTGTTTTTTTTTTTGTTTTTGTTTTTTTGTGGCTTTCATTAAAACGCCACTCGACTTTAAGCGAATTTAAGTCAATTGAAGAGCTTGCTCGAAATTGTTGTACACAAAAATATGATACAATAATATTATATAATATTTATTGGCAAAGGGCACTCTCTCTGGGTCAATGTAAGTTTGTTGTTAATAATATATTATCAATAACAAATTTTGTTATATGTCAAAACTTAGTTCTAATCGTATCGATAACGAATCCAATTGCGACACTGTCACTGTTACTGTTACTGTCGCTGTCACTGTCACAGTCACTATCACATTCGCAGTCACTGACACTGACACTGACACTGACACTTGGTGTCAGAATTGCCTCACAATAAAAGCCTTCATTTTGCACTTTGACAAACGGAGAAGAAACTTGTAATTGTTTAAACGAATTCAACGAAATCAAAATGGGACGCAAAAGGAAGAAGACCACAAAACCTTGGTGCTGGTATTGCAATCGTGAGTTTGACGATGAGAAGATTTTGTTGCAGCATCAGAAGGCGAAGCACTTCAAGTGCCCCACATGCCATAAGAAGCTCTATACTGGTCCGGGCCTATCCATACATTGTATGCAGGTGCACAAGGAGATATTAGATAGGGTGCCGAACTCCTTGGCTTATCGCTCCAATATGGAAATCGAAATCTTTGGTATGAGCGGAATACCGCCCGAGGATCTACGTGAACACGAGCGTCAAAAGAATGGCGGGAATGCCAAAACCGTTTTCGATGATGAGCCGGTTGCCAAGAAGAAAATTGAATTTTCGCCGTTTATACCGCCACCTTTTTCGATGCCGCCCAATACGATGCCGCCACACATGACGATGCAGTATGGTATGGGCATGATGCAACAAATGCCACCGCCGTTACCGCAACTTGTGGCGCCACCGGTGCAACTATATCCGATGCCAATGATGCCGTGCTTATTTGCTCCGGGCCCTTCATTCCCAGATGCAATGCCAACCACCCAAACTGCTCCACAAGCATTTCATCATTATCAACATTTGGAGCAGGCCGCTTTTCCGGCTTACGGCGATGCAGCCATGACTGCTCAACTCAATACCATCAATAATGCTGATCTTTGCGACAATGCAGCATTAAGTGCTTCTCCAACTTCTGCTCCAGATCCGGAAACGGACAGACAACCGCCGACCGGTGTTGATGAAGTTGTCGTAATGGGCTCGCAAATTATGCATCCAAAGGAGAATCTAAGTCTGGAAGAGTTGCGCGCACTGCAGCCCCAGTATCAGGCACGTTTAGCAGCT